>JAHKKF010498679.1:0-10490 GCA_019740295.1 Labeo calbasu | reverse complement strand
AAAATAATAATAATTATTATTATTACTATTTTAATTATTTATTCATTTAATTTAAATATTATTTATAACTATTTATTACTATTTATATTATTTTATTTTATTTACTTGAGTACTTATTTGTATAGTATCTATATTGTATAATATATTGTATAAATATATATTTGTTGTTAATTTAGATTAATTAAAAATTATTTACTTGTTTGTATGTAACTGTATTAATTTTTAGATATTTTATTTCATTTTATTTTATTTTATTTACACATAAAATATATTGCTGAATGGTTTTGAACTACTGCTATTATACGCTTTTTATTGTTTCATATTGATTATATGTTAGTTTTAATTGATTATTTGTTAGGGGTTTTTTTTGCTTTTTCAGTTTACAGCCACAGTCGTCCATCAGTTTCGTTATATTGAAAAGAGTTTGCAGTATATTCATAAAAATGTCTCTTCTTTTACTCTGCTGCAGAGAGTAAGTCATCCGGGTTTGGAGTGACACGAGGGTGAGAAAATGATGACAGATCTGTTGAATTTGGGCTGAACTGGGCTCTAATGATGAACTAAGAGTGAAGCACCTGCTTTAATGGAGCCGTTGACGCGCCATCCCTGAACACATGCAGAAAAATGATGAATCTCCTGTTTGTGCCCCGGCGAGGCCTGTAATACATCTTCATTTTAGCAGGCTTGTTGTAAATGTCACTTAATGAAAAACATCACAGCGTATGACAAATGCGCCGGCCGACGGTAAGAAACGGAGCCGTTTAACAAGCCGCCGCCGATTGGACGCGTGTTCACGCTTTGCCGCGTCTGTCGTGACGTTCGCAGAAACATCACATTACAGTCCGTCCGGGGCTTTTCTGCAGAGATCTGGTAATCGTGCGCCTGTGAAACCCTGCAGTCGTTCCTCACTAACAATTTCACAGTCCCGTCCTCTGGAGAAAGACTGAAATTCATCTGCGCGTGCAGGGAGTTTATATCGATTCATTTAGACATGGAATAAACTGCAGAATTGATATGAAATACTCTTTTATATTTAATTTATATTGAAGTATTTTATATTTACATATGGAATATATTGCAGAATGGATATGGAATAGTTTATGTATTTATTTATTGTTAGGTATCTTACATTATTACAAATACTGCTATTTATTTATTTTTAAGTAGATTAGATTTAGATATGGAAAATATTGCAGAATGGATATGGACTATTTATTTATTTATTTAATTTATTTATTTATTTAAGACATGGAATATATTGCAAAATGGACATAAAGTACTGTATTTAGTTATTTATATTTATGTATCTTATATTTAGACAATATATTGCAGAATGGTTATGGAATATTTATTTATTTATTTATTTATTTTAGACATGGAATATATTGCAAAATGATTATGAAGTAATTATTTGTGTTTATTTATTTATCTATATTAAAGCATCTTATATTTAGACGCAGAATATATTGCAGAATTTATATGGAATATTTATTTATTTATTTGTATGGGATATATTGCAAATGGATATGAAGTTCTGTACTGTATTTATTTATATATGTATTTATAAATGGGATATATTGCAACATGGATATAAAGTACTGCATTTATTTATTTATTTATATTTAAATATCGTACATTTAGACATCGAATATATTGCAGAATGGATATGGAATATTTATTTATTAATTAATTTATTTATTTACTTATTTATTTTTTTCAGACATGGAATACATTGCAAAATAGAAATACAGTACTGTATTTATGTATTTATGTATGTATGTATTTATTTATTTATATTTACATATCTTATATTTAGACTGAATATATCGCAGAATGGATATTGAATATTTATTTATTTATTTATTGTAGACATGGAATATATTGCAAAACGGATGTGAAGTAATTATTTGTGTTTCTTTATTTATTTATCTATATTAAAGCATCTTATATTAAGACAAAGAATATATTGCAGAATGTATATGGAATATTTATTTATTTATTTGTATGGGATATATTGCAAAATGGATATGAAGTACTGTACTGTATTTATTTACTTATTTATACATGGAATATATTGCAAAATGGATATGAAGTACTGTACTGTATTTATTTACTTATTTATACATGGAATATATTGCAAAATGGATATGAAGTACTGCATTTATGTATTTATTTATTTATATTTATATATAAGTATCTTATATTTAGACATCGAATATATTGCAGAACGGATATGGAATATTTATTTATTTATTTACTTATTTCAGGCATGGAATATATTGCAAAATGGATATAAAGTACTTTATTTATTTATTTATTTAATTTATTTATTTATATTTACGTATATTATATTTAGGCATCGAATATATTGCAGAATGGATATGGAATATTTATTTATTCTTTTATAAATGGAATATATTGCAGAATGAATATGAAGTAATTATTTGTGTGTTTGTTTGTTTGTTTGTTTATTTATGGCATGAAATATATTGCAGAATGGGTATGAAATACTGTTTGTATGTATGTGTGCATTTATTTACATTAGTATATTATATTATATTATATTATATTAGTATTTTATATTTTATTATATAATATATTATATTTATATTATATTATTTAGAAGTTGAACAAATTGCAGAATGAATATGGAAGACTTGGAATATAGTGCACAAGTCATATAATTGACTGTAATGATGCTCCTTTTGTTGCTTCTGCAAGCATTTGAAGCTTTGAAAGGCTTCAAGTCTCCACTGACTGACACTGCATGGAAAACAGAGGCCAGAACATTATTAAAACATCATCGTTTGTTGCACAGAGCACACACAGGTCTGGAGTGACACGATGACAGACGCCTCATTGCCCTTCAGCTCTTCTCTGATATCAGCGAGCGTCGCAGTCTTTCACTGGAGTTTCTCTCACAGACCCTTAGTGTTTCTACCGCAGGAGGAAGAAGAACAGATGAAGACAGACAGAGACGAGAGACGTGTTAGAAAGAGTCCTTATCAATAAAGCGAGCCACGAGTCACGCAGATCTGATGGAGACGAAGAGACGAAAAGACGACAGACGGGCCAATGAAGACGTCTTTAAAAGACAAACAAACGATACAGAAATCACAACAACAGCTTCAGATTTGTGCGATTCTAGTTAAAGAGACTCAAATCTCACACCAACACTAAGACGGAGGACAACTATTATAAAAAATTCTGCCTGCTCTACAAAAATGACAATTAAAAGAAACAAAAAAAAATAATAATAAAACATAAAATGTTATTTTATTCCTATTTATTGTTACGTGGAGTTCAAGAGGTGATGAGAAACTATAAATGAATAAATAAAATGTAAAATGAAAATAAACTATCAAAATAAAAATAAAAAAGAATAAATAGATTCATACATCTAACACACAAATTTGATAAAAGTTGTTTATTGTTTTACTTTTTTTAATCATCTATTCATTAATTAATTTACTTATAATCTAATAATTATTTATCTATTTGATTAATTTACTTCTTTATTCATTACATGTATCCAATACATGTATTTTTAATGTTTATTAAATTATTTACTACTTTAAAAATGTAATTATATAATTAAATAAATGTCAAAGCATTTATAATTTAAATAATTAATTAATAAAAAATAGTAAATAAATAAATTACATATTAATTAAATTAATATGGTATTATTATACTATTAATTAAACCAGTAATTAATATGAATGACTATATTCTGTTATTTAATTACAATATATATATATATATAATTAAATTAAATGGTAAGTACGGTAAGTTCCTATTGAAATTACATTTTTTTTTTTTAATAATTTTTAATATTTCTTATTTATCTTCTTTAAATATATATTATACAAACTAATATAATATTAAGTTATACATTATTATATATATGTAGGAAAATAAAAATTACACATATTACAGACATATTATACACATATATTTATATCATAAAAATAAATCATTAATTCAGAATTTAGAAAAATGTATTAATTTAGAATTATTTTAATTCATTCATTCATTCATTCATTTGTTCAGCCATTTATTTACCAAACAAATTATCATCTAATCATTAATTCATTTATTTATATTCTAATAATAATTTATTTATTTTATTAATTATTTAATTATCTATTTATTTCAATAAATAAATGTATTTTAATGTTTATTAAATTATATACTCTTTTTAAAATGTATTTATATGATCATTAAATAAACGTCTAAACATTTAGAATTAAAATAATAAATAAAAAATGAGTACATTAATATTAATATGGTATTATTATAATAGTAATTAAACTAATAATTAATATGAATGAATAAATTCTATTATATATTATATAATTAATGGTACGTTTCTATTAAAATTAAATTACGTTTAAATGTTATTTTATAAATGTTAAATGTTATTCTTTAAATACATATTATACAAACTAATATTAAGATGCATATTATATATGTAGAGAATAAAAATGACACATATTACACACATAAAAATAACTCAATTTAAAAATGTGACACAATAAGTGAAATTATAGTGATGGCCTTTTCTTCACAGTGAGTGAAAGTGAATGCATTTGAAAGTGAATGTGTGATGAGTAATTAATCTGAACACGAAGCCTTCAGCCAGATCTTGAGCTGTTTTAAGAGTCTCTAATGCTGGAGTCTCTTTGATTGTCTGATGTGTCACACGCCGATGACAGAAAGGCCTTTAAAATGAGTAATAAAGTGCTGGAAACGGCGGCACACTTGACCTTTATGGCATACAACACAACGACTCCAATAATGATCCGCTCTGTCAGCCGCAGACACCGAGAAACCGCTCCATTACAGACCGCCACAGACCAGCAGAAACCACAGGCAGAGCCGCACAAGACCAGAACACACCACAGAGCGCCAGACACGGCGAATACGGCTCACGTCCTGAGAGAACGCTAATAGTCTTTCAGGTTGAGGTGATCTGATAAAGCCGCTGGCCGAGAGGAGTTTAAAGAGCCATCGAGGATGGGAATAAGAGCTGTAAGCCAAAGCAAATAGTTATTACGGCTCTCAGAGGAACGACGCGTGTGTGGAATTAACCTGAGCGACCGTCCTCACACACTTCAGACCAGGGATTCACAAACTGGGTTCTGTTGATGAAAAGCTAATAATAATAAATAAATCAAACGTAAAACTATCAAAATAAAGAAAAAAAGATAACATTTTATTTGTTTACCTGCATCATTAAAGACTAAATGACTAACTTTTATTAATTAATTAACTTATTTAATACATATTTTTTATTAATCATTCATTTAGCCATTTATTTAATAAATTAATAAAAACATTTAAGGAAGTATTTAATAATTTATTAAATGTAAAGATGAATAAATCAGAAAATAAATGTATTTTATTTATTTAGTCATTTGTTTAAAATACAAATTTAATAAAAGTGTTTAATAAAAAATTATTAAATAAATGAAAAATAAATTATTTAGCCATGTATTTAATAAGTAAATTACATAATAATGTATACACACATAAATTAGAAATAAATTCATTTATTTATTTAGTCATCTATTCATTAATTCATTTACTTATATATATATATATTGTGTTTAATAAAGAACTAAATACATGAATAAACGTATTTTTTCATTTATTGATTCATTTATTCAGCCATGTATTTAATAAATAAATTCAACAATAATGTATAGATGTATAAATTAGAAAATAAATTACTTTTATTTATTTAGTCATTTATTTAAAACACAAATTTAATAAAAGTGTTTATTTATTTAGTCATATATCCGTTAATTAATTTACTTAATTCATATATTCGTGTTTCATAAAGAACTAAATAAATTAATAAATGTATTATTTCCATTTCATTCATTTAATTACTTAGCCATGTATTTAATAAATACATTTAATAATAATGTATATTTATTTATTTATTTACTTATTTAACATAGAAATATTATATATGTAAAATAAATTAAATGTATTTGTAATGCTTATTAAATTATTTACTATTTTTAAAAAATAATTTATATAATTATTAAATAAACGACTAAACATAAATGCATGCTTATTTATTTATTCATTCATTTAACACAAAAGTTGTAATATAATTTATTCATTTATGTAGTAATTTACTCATTAATTTGTTTATTTAGTTCTTTATTTAGTAAAACAAATATACAATAAACAATTTTGTTTTTATTAATTCATTTATGCCTTTTTCATTTTAAAAAGCTGATGAATAAATACATGTAAGAAAATTTACATTTAATTTATATAGGGTAGCTTTTACTTGAATTGTTATATTAATTTTATATTATTTTATTTTTAAATGATTTGGAAGCATGTTTCCTTTTTGCTTATTTTATCATTTTTATATGGTGTATTTTGATGTTTTATTTATGTAAAGCACTTTGAGAAGTAACATTTAAAGGGCACTACAGAAAATAATAATAATAATAATTATTATTATTATTATTATTATTAATAATAAACTAAAAATAAATTCATTTTATTTGGTCATTTATTGAGTCATTTAATAAAGAAACATGCTTACATATTTATTAATTTATTAATTTATAAATTTATTTAGTCATTTAAAAAATCTGATGAATAAATACATTTACAAATTTTAAATGTGTGCATTCATTTAAATATTTACTTAATAAATAAATGACTAAACAAATAACTAAAAATAAATAAATAAACTAACAACTACCTACTGAAATAAAGCAAGAAAATCTCATATCTAATATTTTTAATTCTAATATTTTAAAACTAATTTCTCTAGGGTATCTTTTACTTGAATTTTTATGTTCATTTTATATAATTTTATTTTTAAGTGTTTTGAATGCATGTTTTATTTGTTTATATAACGCACTTTGAGAAGTAACATTTAAAGGTGCTATAGAAAAGAAAGATTATTATTATTATTAACTAAAATTGTTAATTTAGTCATTTAGTCATTTAACACATAAATCTAATAAAAATAACATTTATATATTTATTAATTAATTTGTTTATTTTTTTGATTTTATAAATAAATAAATAAATCCATTAACAAGGTAGAAGTGTAAATATGTGAATGTGTTGTTACAAGTTTTGCTCAAAGGGGTTCGGCTGACAAAAAACATTTGAAAATCGCTGCTTTACTACAAAGATGGCGGTGTAAAGGTTTTACAGAGCTGCTGTTCTGATGTTATAGAGTAACTTGATGATAAAGCAAACACACTTCATACATCATCCGTCGCTCTCAAGCTAATCACATTCATTTGACATCAAAATCACCAAGAATCTGAGCCTGAGAAACAACATGGCAGAGATTTCACACGTCAAAACACTGATGTACTACACTCGTACACTTCTATTTTCCATCTACAAAAGGTCCAGTATGAAATATATCCTACATTTAAAGTAAAAACATGCATTTGCTGTGGAAAGAGACGCATCCAATCCAAACCGTTTGAGATCCCAGACCAGGGAATTATGGGACGGGACGGATAATGGACTATAGGAGCTCAGTGAGGGTGCGGACGCCAAACACAGCAGATCCTGTCAATCTGACCATCGGCTTTGTGTTTAAAGGCAGATCTCCAGCACGAGTTCAGCAGGTTTAAACTCAAGCAAACGCACCCAGACGAGTCAAGAGAGCAGAAACGACGGCGACAGCAGCACTCGCAGCCTGTGTGTTTCATTCATCTGCATGTTTCGTGTGTAAATGAACGCTGCAGATTCATCTGATGAAACACAAACTCACAAATGACACCCACTGTGATTTCACCGTCAGCGTCTTAATATATAATACTACAGCGTCTGCTTCAAGGAAAACTACCGTCAAAAACACAGAGACATTTCACAGATCTTTAAAAACCAACAAAATAAAAGTTCAAAAATAAATAAATAAACAAATAAATAAATGAGCATTCTGGTGTGCAGCATCTTTTTTAACAAAAAAAAAGAAATTACTTTTATTTATTTAGTCGTTTATTTAAAACACAGATCTAATAAAAGTGTTTATTTATTTAGTCATATATTCCTTAATTAATTTACCTAATTCATATATTTGTGTTTCATAAAGAACTAAATAAATGAATAATGTATGTTTCATTTAATTCATTTAATTACTTAGCCATGTATTTAATAAATACATTTAAAAATAATGTATTTATTTATTTATCAACATATAAATATTATATATGTAAAATAAATAATTAAATTGTAAAATAAATAATTAAATGTATTTTTAATGTTTATTAAATATTTACTTTTTTAAATTTATTTATATAATTATTAAATACACGACTAAACATAAATGCATGCTTTTTAATTAATTAATTAATTTATTCATTCATTTAACACAAAAGTTGTAATACAATTCATTCATAAAAATTAATTATTTAATAATAATAAATTATTAAATAAATAAAAATACAGTGTTTTGTTTTAAATTAATTACATCCTTATTTGATTACATTTAAATATAAATGAGTAGAAACAAGTGGATACATTTAAAATATCAAATAGCATTTTTATTTAATCTTTTAACAAATCTAACACAATTTATTTATATATTTAAATCACTATTCATTTAGCCATTTATTTAGTCATTTAACACAAAAATAATAAAACTGTGTTTAAATATTTATTATTTTATTAATTATCTCATTTATTTAGTAAATGGTTGAATGAATGAATTAATTAATGTGAATATGTTGAGTAATTTTCTAACAAAAAATGAAATGTTTTGTTGTAAATTAGTTGCTATATGTTCATTTGATTACATTTTTATAAATGCATAAATGAGTACATAAAAATATTTTCATTCATTCATGTATTCATTAATAAACAAAATAAATTATTTATAATATATATATATATATATATATATATATATATATATATATTTATGTGAATATGTGAATTTGTGAAAAAGTAAAATAAAAATGCAATGTTTTGTTGGAATTTAATTAAATCCTTATATGACTACATTTAAATATAAATGAGTAGAAACGAGTGGATAAATTTAATATATAAAATATTATTTATTTAATCATTTACTAAATCTAACAAAACGTATTTATATATTTAGTCACTATTCATTTAGTCATTTATTTAGTCATAAATATATAATAATAAAATATATAACAATACAAAAATAAATGTAAAAAAAAGTGGGAAATGTATTTCACGGAGCCCTAAATTATCCCTAAATTTTATACACAATCTGAAATCTGAATAAATAAGCTTTCCATTGATGTATGGTTTGTTAGGACAGGACAATATTTGAGATACAACTATTTGAAAATCGGGAATCTGAGGGTGCAAAAAAAATCAAAATATTGAGTAAATCGCCTTTGGTGCCCAAAGGAAGTTTTTAGCGATGCATATTACCAATCAAAAATTACGTTTTAATTTATTTACGGTGGAAAATATACAAAATATCTTCATGGATGATCATTTTGACCCATACAATGTATTTTAGGCTATTGCTACAAATGCACCCGTGCTACTTAAGACAAACGAGTTACAGTTACATTGATTCTCCAGTTCTACCACACATGTGGAAAGCATTTCCTTCCCCATTACTGGTCGATGAATATCATGATAATATTTTTGGCTGTATCGCTCAGCTCTAGAATTCAGCGCAGCGTCGCTGTTTCCCTCCTGCGGTGAGTTTGAGTGTTTTTGAGTGTGTGTTCATGCTCCGCTCCTGATGTTTCTCTTTGCTTAAACTCCAGCGAGTGTCTGTCTATCAGCTGATAAAACACTGACCTTCAGCTCAGCAGGAGGAGCTTTCAAAGAAAAACCTGCCGCTTCAGATGAACGTGCGCTCAGACTGAAAGCAGACGCTCCGATGGACACACGTGTGTTTGTGAACATCAGGCGTGTGCTGACTGACGGAGATGTTAAAAGAGAAACAACGTGACAAATAAACTCAGAGCTGAAGAATCATGGAAGAGAAGGAAGAGGAATTTACCGAATTAAGTAAAAGTAAAGCATTCTGGAAAATTAAGCGTCCTTCTATCTTGGTTCACAAAATGAAATATAGAAACTAAATACACATTTCTATACACTAAAAAACTCAGTGATTTTCTTTGATACTAATTTCACTCAGAAAGTGAATTTTACAAATAATTACAAAGAACAGCATGGCGAATTAAACAAGATGCTTGAAAGTATTTTCTTGTAAAATATACTTCAAGAATCTGTTTTTGTTCAGAACTGAAGCACTTTGGTCAACAATAGTTGTTTTTAAACTTGTACTGTATTGTATATTGTAACTTAGAAAAATTATACAGTGTTATGTGCCATTTCAAACAATTTTTTTCTTCATTTTTCAAACAAGGTTTTATCGAGTCAGTATGTAAAGTTCATCAAATTAAAACTTTTCTAGTGCCATAAAAATAAATTAACACTTTACATAAAGAAATATATCACTACTGTATACTAAAATGTGCTTCACAAAGTAATAA
>JAHKKF010498677.1:0-13857 GCA_019740295.1 Labeo calbasu | reverse complement strand
TATTGACGAGTACCGGTCTGAGTGCCCATATAAATTACAAACAAGTAAAATGTTGTTTCTTTGTTGATTATATAACAGCTTGGAAAGCAGACAAAAAAAAGAAAAGGTAAAAGGCATTATTTGAGACAAGAGCATATTAATATAATAGGCACAGACCTGTAGCGGAACTGACTTTACCCTGCGCTGACGTCACTTCCGATTTTTGTGAAAAAGGCTAATTAATGGTGGTAAGTTATGATGTCCCTAAGTCCCTATGTTTTGTAAAAGACTAAGTGCTATTTATTGTCTCATTCTTTCTCTGTGACACACAGAAAGTTAGTCAATATCAAAAGAAGAGTGCCTCAGCATGATTACAAATGTGATACTGATTTTATGCAACAGTTCATCAATAAACATTTCAGACAGCATATTGCCTGTTTTTGCTCTATTTCGCCAACAAATAACCATTCTAAACAGCCACAGCACTGCTTTGTTTCTTTGAGCAACATGATGGTGTTTCGTTCTTGAATGAATCACCCCTTAAATGATTCAGTTCAATCGCAATGACTCAGTTACTTAATAGTGACTTGCTGCCACCTATTGGCAGCATTAATTTCACATTTGAAGTATCGTCATTTTAAAAATACATGTAAATATCAGTATTCAGTGTTTTGTTTAAAATAACAAAATATTATTTATGCATTTGTTTTAGGCCGTAATGTTTACCTTTATATATATATATATATATATATATATATATATACACATATGTGTGTGTGTGTTCATTTTTCTAAAAAGGAAACACATTGGGTGTTTATTTAAAAAAAAACTTTATTTAAAAACTATTTTATTATTTTATTAGAAAATGACTTCTTATCCGATTACTCGATTAATCGATAGAATAATCAGTAGAATACTCGATTACTAAAACAATCGATAGCTACAGCCCTAATCAAAACTTTTCTAAAGACAGTCAGTTCCCCTCAGATCTAAATAAAAATTACCCAGAAGGCTGGGTTAAACATTTAACCCAACCACTGGGTCAAAACAACTCAATTGCTGGGTATGTCCCTATTTCACCCAGCAAGTGCAGGATGACCTTTTGATATTCCGTATCGAATCAGAGCCCTTTATCTTGAATTATGTTGTTACATTAAAGTGTCAGTAAGAACATTAATGGTAGCCTATCTGCTACATTTGGTTCTGTTCTGTTTAACCTAAGGGGGTTATCGCTGTTCTTCCTGCTCTTATGCTAAATTGCATGAATGGGCAGGAAGTTTTTGCCCAGAGCAGATTCATACAGCCAATTAAATCTGTATGCTAATTGTCAAACATCTTTAACTATAGTGGTCCTAACTGTTCCACCTATGATTGCATACTAAGATGAATTTGCCTATTCATAGTTCAAAGACAGAATGTATCGTTTTAAGTTTTAGTCCTACACTTTATTTAATTAATAAAATGTCCAGTTTCCTAATGATTCGATTTTTAATAGTTAAATAAGCATTTTAGTCATTAAATATATCTTACATTTGTTTACATAATGACTTTATGGTACCTCATTAAGAAGTGTGATTTCAGACAGCCTTTATCATCAGGGAACTCACCTTTTCCTTTCACCTCAGCCTGCTGGGGAATAAGTTTGTGAGCGCCCTCCAGTGGTATATTATGTGCAGGGTCATGTAAGGCCACAGTGTGCACAAAAACCCCAACATGTGCAAATTTATATTTAGCATTTAACATTACAATGCTTACTTTTTCCTTGGTGCAGGTCTTCATTTTACACAATGTGTGCTCTGGAACATTTTTAAACAATGGATTGACAAAACACGCATGTTTACAACAGCTTTCAAATCACCATGACGAAACAGACCTGTCCTTCCTCTTCAGGACAATTGTGTAGGTACTTGAAACCACAAAGGACTCCTATAATAGAGAAACACTTTAGTTCCTCACAGTGACATTATAAACTTGTGCATGACAATATCTTCCAGCATCTTCTAGATTAGGGACAGATCACCTGAAAATAAAAGTTCTGTCATCATTTACTCACCCTCGTTTCGTTCTGAACCGGTATGACTCGTTTTCTGCTGCTGAATGAAAAAAAAAAATCCTATTTTAGCATAATTTAAAAAAAAAAAAAACAGCTTGGATATCCTGCACGCAAGGTTTGGAACAACATGATCTTGACTGAATGATAACTGAATTTTCACTTTTATGTGATCTGTCCCTTTAAAGAGCACAGGGGGATGATGTCATTGAGGGATTTTAAAATCAAGTTAAATTTGCATGAGTCATAACATAATCCCAAAATAATTAAGTTCACATAAGCCCTTGTCTCCAGTGACATGGGCAAGGGTAAGCTAATTTATTCATATCAAGCATATGGCTCCCTGTTTCTGTTACTTCTCATTCACACCTGTTCTTATTTTACAGATATGTCTGCATTTTGAGTTAGAATATATTAGTGCAGGTTCCTCGGGTCTCCTGTCTTTACTGCTGTGAGATCTAGTGTCCTTCACACTGCATTAATCGCTCCTCATTCGTCCTCAGAGAACAGCGCTCTCTATTGCTCTTCCTGTCTCATGCAGCATCCTCCTCGCACCCCCGCCAAACTCACACGTGCAAACACGTGCACGACTCCTAGCTACAACATAGAAAAAATAAGCATGGGGAAACCAGGTGGGATAAGCAGGTCTACCTTATGGTGGCAGCACACACACATTTTTGCATACACAATGTTTGTGAGAACAGATTACTATGCTATTTTTGGAGCCAGTCAGCTGTGACTTCAGCATATTAACATGGCAGAATACTATGCGTACACCGACACATATTTCAAATGTGCTGAGAAAGAATTGTCTTTCTGTGTGTCTAATGCATCAACGTGGAAAAAAGAGACAGAATGGAACAGAGAGAGTGTCAAATGTCACTGAGATGAATTGGAACTGCCACTGCAGCAATTTAAGGCTTGACCTTGAAAGCACGAAATGATGGGTTGGTCATGTTACCAAGGCAACAATAAGCTGAACTGGAGAGCATTTAATTGTACCTGTTCAACCTCTCATGTAAAATTGACAATAGAGGACAAGTGACCGACCACTTCTTAAACTGCCTTGGGCTAAGTTACAGATAAAATATATCATATATCATTTCTAAAGTACAATACTATTACATGTAGTACACAAACTAAAGTATGTGTGAATTTTTAATACATTACCTGAGGGATTTTACTATGAGCAAAACTTGAACAAAATGAACAAAACTCCCTGATTATTGCTGCTGAAAATGATTAATTATTGTCACGTCAGTGACAACTAACATTGTCAATTCTGGCCTGTACTAATTGGTCAGACCAGGAAAAACATTTGGAGTACTATAGACTGCCAAAAGTTATAACAAATCAAGGAGAAGAGTGCAAAAAACTGAGGCCAAATTGAAACAGGATTTCCAGGGCAAGAATCTTGACAACATTTGTGTTTGTTTATATCATTTTCGGTCAGGTAGGGGAAATATTAGGCTAATATATTAATTAATACGGCCTGTACATATCTTTACCACCTATTAACTTTATTTTGTCAAACTATTGCACCCTTTCTTGCTTACTAAATTCTTCTCTATATAATTTAAAAGGTTCCACACTATTTTTCCACGGTTTAGACAGCATAAATTAGCAGAACAACGTGTTTAGCAGTACATTAACCATGCAATCCATGCTGTTGTTTACACCCGATTATCTCCACTATGAATCCGGGTAACTGACCAAACCGTGACGTAAGTGCAAACCCTCTATTACTTCTCCAAATCTCCAAGATTTCAGTATATTTTCAATTTTTTTTTTCTTTGTAGGCATTACAAAATTTGTTCAGCTTACTTCCACCTTATTTTTCAACGTGGAAGTAAGCTGTTTTCTGTGAATGTGTGAGACTTCCGCTTCATCAGGCATTACAGGCATCATTGCATTACAAACCAGTGTGTTCATAATTAAGATAATACGTTAAAATAATATGGTAAGACACACCAGTTTGCAATATCAAGCAGCAAACGAACTTTTTGTGCAGCTAAAAATAGCTAGAAGTGGATGAGGCCGGAAGCCAGTCACAAAAAAAATTACAAATGGCTGCGACAATTCTTATGGGAAAATTAAGGTGGATACTTACTAGAACTTATTGACTATGAGCAGCTATGTTATTCAAATGTTGTTTGAGAGCGTAGGAACGCCATTATATTATTGAGAATGCATTGTGGGAGTGGCAAAGCAATTCCGGTTTCGCCAGCTAGTGGGTGGTGTAGTTCTTCAGCTCGAGTTCAGCTAGTAAATTCAAATTTTATGTAAAAATGAAGATGATATCACAATGACAATGGGATTTTAACTTTTGGACACCTGCCATTGCGCTCTATAAAGCAATCTATAAAGCACGTGGTGCACACAGTTCAAAAACCACGTGTTCATAACAATAAACATGACCTTATGGCATTAAACTTTACTGTCTGCTCCAAATTTGCTAAAAAAAAATCATTTTTTTGCCGTTTATACTGCAAACTACATTTGAATACAATTTAAATTTCGTAAAGGTTAACGGCAAGCAAGGGTTAAAAGCAAGGGTTAAAATATTTTACTGAAAAACAAGATAAAGACCTTAATTAAGAATAGAATTTTAAAGTGTAATATTTCAAATAAAGAAGTAGTAAATAATAGCTATGGAATGTCCTGTAATAAAAATAAATAAATAAATTTGTGCGTGATAATCTGACCGTGTGTACCCTTCAAGCCTTGTGCATGCCTACATATAGTAAAAATAAATAAATAAATAAATAAAATAAAATAATTTTATAAATAAATAAAAAAGTTTAATTTGCAATTATTCATTAAATGCGACCCATTCTAACAGCATGGAAGAGTGAGACTTTCACAAGAATTGTTCTCTCTTAATGTTTACTTTATTATTTGCACTTACAACTGCCAACTGTTTAAGTACAGAGGAGTCATTCAAGTCAGGTGAATGGGTGCGAAGTCCAAACTATATAAAGGTTTTCTCATAGCATGTGTCCTGCATTCTCTGTATCCAGTTCTCAGCTACAATACATAAATGAAAAAAAAAAAATCAAATGTACCATCACAACTCATTTCAGCACTCGAGATAATAAAATCCTAAATCAGCAGATATATTTAGCAAACAGAACCACATTGTTATTATAAATAGCATTTAACAGTCATGTTAACTCACATATAACGATGTTTGTATTGCATCAGTCTTCTAGTACTTAAAGTTATAAAACAAAAAGCTGTCTATGCTTTTGAGAGCTGCTTTTTAGCTTATTTTGACAGAACCCATTCACTGCAAAGAATCCATTGGTGCGCAAATGATGTAATACTCAATTTCTCCAGATCCGTTCTGTTGAAGAAACAAACTCATCTATCTTGGATGGCCTGAGGGTGAGTTAATTTTCTTCAATTTGCCAATTTTAGATGAACTATTCCTTTACTTAAGAATAATGTACGGTGTAATGTAGTTAACTCATGTTAATAAATAAAAATTTCTTCCAAACTGCTACCCATAAATCTTATAAAATGACTCATACAGCTGTAATATTTGCTGCTGTGGATGCAGCAAGCACAAGAACACAGAATTCACATTCTATGCTGTTCACATCTGACAAGAGTGTGGGCTGCAGAGGTGAAGTGTGACGTCTACATTTTGAGACAGACGTATGATTCAATGCCTCCCCTGCTTTATTTAAAGTCAGCGTGTAGGATACACAGAAAACAGGTTTAAAGGGGATTAGCGGGTTTAATTTAGCAGGAGGGAACAAAGTGAAGCATGTGTTTGTCATACACCCTTGATTCCAGATTTAGCAGCGGAAAGGGTCTGGAAGTGCACGCTACCTAATGACCCTGAAGTTTTTACTGAAACCCAGCGTAGGATGAATGCAGTTCCAGAGAAAAGTGCACTGCGGACTCAAAATACAACAATGTGAGATTACAAAACAGACTTTTCTCCTGTGAATCCATGTTATTTTGACTTTATTTTAATTAATGCCTACATTGACATACATTAGTATTATTGTATGTGCAAAAGCACTAGGACTATACACTTTCTACACATTCTATCATTGTGTGTCTGTTCTGTCCATAAAGGACAAAGTCTATCTATTCCTGTATGTGACTAGCAAATGACCTTTGCTCACTGCATTTGTTCATTTCAGTAGCTAATGCAAAAAAAAATGCAACAGCGATTTAGCATACAGTGTAAGAGGATGTTAGTTTTATCAAAAGACTGTTCGTTTTATGTCCGATTTTAAAGGGGTCTTATCATAAGTAATCAAATTACACCTTAATCTTTTGAGAAAAAACTTGATGTACTAGAAAAACATGAGAAATACATATTGAGTCCCTAAAAATATCCATGACATTTCATACTTAACATTCGATCTTTGTGGCACATTTTAGCACAGATTATTTTAATGCGATGCAAAACATCATGCATCATGTAGGAACTAAACATCTATATTAGATAAGCAATAGCAAATGCAGTGAGTGAGTAAAGCCAAAGAAAAGTTTCTTAAAGGCATAAAATATATACATTCTACGTTTTCTTCTTCAATAGTTGTTTCAACGGCATTTCAATTGTGACTATTTTGGCACAAAAAAACAACATTATACAATATAGGCAACACCTATAACAACATAGGCACACCTCCATTAACTTTTACATTCTTATGATATGAACCCCTTAAAACTATGGATCAGACAACACACACTACAATTAACAATCAAGAACATCTGAATTACAATCAATTTCACATGATAAAATTTGAAACGATTGTGAAGTTTTTTAAAAACAAATCTCTATTTTACACAGACATAGCATATTTGTTTGATCTATATAACATGACTGATGTGTGCAAAATGCAGATTCATTGCTTTTACAGTAACACAGCAAAACTTCACCGCTCCACTCGTCAGAATAAGTGGTGCTTCAAGACTGTGGCACTTCCTCTCCTTTCAGCTTGAGTTCTTGGTTGTACCTAAACACACAAACACAAAGTGCGTCACTCCTTTTAAATGTGTAATTGTTTAGCCAAAGCACTGCAAGTGCTAAAGTAACATAATAGGTTGCTGTTGAATATATAAGCCATTGTAAACTCAACAAAGAACAAAATGCTCCTCTCTGCTGCCTCTCTCTCTCTTTAACTGCTAAACTTTCCATTACCTTCAATTCGCCTTTCACTGGACTTGCTAGATGTGGAAAGTCATGCAACACAATTACAGGGCACCTTCACAATCTACACCAACTGCATTTATGCTCATATATATATATTTTTTTTTTACTCATTTGTGGAAACCCTAACCAATATTTCAACTGTTTATGTACATAAACAAAATTGTTTTCAAATACCAATTGATGTCATATACCATGGTTTACCATAAATAACTATGCCAGGCATAAGCAACACTGGCCCTCAATTCCAATGTCCTGCAGAGTTTAGTTCCCATCCCTGAAAAAATGTAAAAACTGAAAAATCAAATCAAAGTCTTCAGGATTTAGATGGAAATTAAAGACAGGTGTGTCTGACTAGGGATGGAGCTAAATTCTAAAGGACAGTGGACCTTAAGGGCCAAAGTTGCCCATCCCTGGACTACAGTTGGGTTTTGACACAAATATCACAATTCAATTTGATTCTGATTCACAAGTTTGTGATTTGATTCTATTTCAATTCAATTCAACATCGATTATTTTGGATATATATTGGATACAGTACATGACAAATTTTCTCAAGGAAAAAAAAAAAAAAATCACTGATTTGTATACAAATGCTTAAATTATGCTCAAGTGTTTTATGATAAAAAAAAAAAATATATATATAATATAATTAATAACTATATTCCTACTCCAATTTGTTTTCTGAAATGTAAACATTTATATGGTGGCTGTCATAAACACTTGATGGATTTATTCAAACTCAAATTAAACACTGAAGAACATCAAACATGATCATGAATATGGTATATGGTGCATATATTTAGCAAAATGCTCCTCACTAGAGGTAATTTTTCTGACTAATTAGTTTGTCTCAGAATATGTTTTTTCTGAGGTAAATGTGACGTTGTGTGACAAGCTGTTAACACTGACGTCTTTCCACGCTTGAAACACTGATTAAGCGATTACATAAGACAGGATACAAGTTTCAGTAAGTTGTACTCTTTCTTTTAACATATGTTCAGATGTTTATTTCATGCCAAAATTGGTATTAAAGCAAAATAGATGATCAGTTCTTCTCTTGAACTGAGGCACTAACAGCGATCTGTCACTCCACATTAAACAGCGCCAAAACTGCAGTTATTGTTTGAATACTGTAATAAAACAGAATTTGAAATTTGAGACTTTTTGACTATTTGAGCTTCATATCAAAAGTAACAAAGCCAGGGGTTCTCAACTCTGGCCCGCAAGATCCATTTTCTTGCAGATTTCAGCCCAACCCTAATCAAACTCACCTGAACAAGTTAATATAGGTCTTTCACTAGAATCACTAGAAAGGTACAGGCAGGTGAGTTTGGTCAAGGCTGGAGCTAAACTCTGCAGGAAAATGGATCTCGCAGGCCGGAGTTGAGAACCGCTAGAGGGAGCATATTAAAAAAAAACAATGAAACAAAGGCGTAGTTTGATGACTTTGTGATTGAGTGTGGAATCATGGGAGTTGTAGTCTTCATCCCCACAGCCGAAGCAATCCGTCGGGACTCGGGCAGAAATCATGTCCATGGATGAGCTAATGTATCAAAGACTTACTAACGTCACTGTAGTATGAAGCAGGGTGGGGCTGAAAGCCGTGGAAGCGAAACAAGGACCCTGGAGCGACTGCTAATGAAGTACGAGCATGATACATGGCTTGAAAGCAGCAGAGCTTTTATTATGCCACGGTCGACTGCTTCCACTCCTTTCGGTCATGTGTATGTAGGAAAAAGCAGCGCTGTTTTATCATACTAGATAAATTTAAGTGTGTTCAAAGTTCTGTTATAATGTACGTTCGTCACCTGTCTAATAAAATGCATAACATATTAAAGTGTCTTTGGGGTTTCCCTGTTTTCCACAAAATAAAGCCAGAAAATTGAGTATGACGTCATTTGCAGGCGACGCAATGACACGGTTCAGTACACTAGTTAAAATAGCTTATTTCTCTGGATTTAAACATTTGGGATAATGCAAGTACACAAGCCAGCAAATTATATAACACTGTTCTAGTGGTTTTGGGATATTTTAATCAACGAATCGGACATATTGTGCTTTTAAGATTCAATATCGTTTTGTAAAATTAAGAATCAATTAAAATTCAGAAATCTATATTTTTTACCCACTTCTACTCTGGACAATGCTTATGTAAGTTGAACTACAGTGTTTTTATAATATGTCTGCATTGCAGAATTGAAAAACTGAAGCAATTGTGAGCAATTTACACACTTAAAAAGCAATAAAATAAAATCTAACAAATAAATGCAAACTAACAAATAAACTATTTTAAATGTTTAGTTTAAATTTGAATACACTTTTAAAATATTTTAAATAAAAAATATTTAATGCAACTGCAAAGGTGTAATTCATAACATAAAAATCAACCAATAGACTGAACTGAAACACCCTTTTGATACACAATATCTGCCAACAATAAATGTAAATGTTGGTAGTAAATACGCTTTAGGCCTAAGGCAAGTGTGATAAAAGGGTTTTTGTAGTCTCTGAAAACAATACGTAACAAGAAGTCATTTGAGGTTTAACTGTCATTGTTGGTGAATAATTAATTCAAACTACTTCATAAAAGTATTTTAAAAAATCTAAATAAAGATATGTAGTAACTCAACTACTATTTTTTAGTAGCCTGATAGTAAAAATGCCATTTGTGATTTCGTCTGCCAGTTAAATACTTCTGATTCCAAAATAAAGAAATAAAAATGGTTTATTTTATTTATTTTGTTTTAAGAATATACTGTCTGCTTGAACAGCTTTATCATAGTTTTTTGTTACTATCTTGTTGAACTCTAAACCACTGAACTCAAAGTCATTGAAACTTAATCCTACACCACTAAGCTCGTCACCTCTGCGTATTGACTGATGATACTAAACAAAGCTGACCTTAGAACAGAATTCGCAATGACTAACCTCCATATTCTCATGAGCTGGATGCTTCCACACATGCCCAGGAAGAAGTTCACAGCAAACAAGGCCCAGTTCTTAGGGATGATAACCAAGCAGTACCTTGACCAAATGAATCCTGGAAAGAAACCAGAGAAAGTTGCAATGAAGCAATGCTGTGTTGAAATATAGCCTTGGTACACTGAGACTTACATAGGCAGAAACGTAGGGCAAGATCATGTGTAAATTGCTGAATCTAGCATCTAGAGATATTTTTGAACAGTTATGCGGAGTAAAAAGATTACCGGTCTCAGAAAAAAAAGACAGTATTATTTTCTTGACTGTCAAATGGAATCTTCTTCTCAGATATTAAGTTTCCTGGACTTGTTTCAAATTCTATTTTCAGCCACACTAATCTCAGGTTACTATGAGGCTTTAGATGAGATATTCTCATCTACAGGACACTGACAACAGTTAGTGGAGTTGATAGATCTTGACCAAACTCCATCAAGCATCTCTCCATCGTTCCGTCTTGAACAAGTACCTGTGGCTGTAATGACGCAGGACTGAGAAACACTGAGCTTTTCTGGGGGCCTGGTCATATCAGAGAATCCAGCCACGACCAAACCCTGCAGAAGGACAGAAAGAGCAAACAAAGGTGAGCTTGCGCAAAGGCCTTGATCAGCAGGTAAATCCATGACATGATTGCACTCTCTGCAGCATTACAACATTTTAAACTGCACAATACATACTGACAATTTGCATAATGCAACGGTGGTTTTGCTTTAAGGGATAGTTCATCCAAAAATCATCAATCATAATGTCTTTTCAAACCTGTATGAGTTTCTGTCTTCCACAGAACACAAAAGGAGAAGTTTAGCAGAATGTTTGAGTTGCACTTTTCCATATAATGAAATTGCGTGGAGACCAAAGTCTGCCAAGCTCAAAAGAGGATAAAAAGACATCATAAAAGTAGTATATTCAATTTTTACACCACATTCCAAATCTTCTGAAGCAATTTGATTATTCTGTGTGAGAGCCAGAGTGAAATTTAAGTAGCTAATCACTCAAAGCCCAAAAGATTTGTTTTCACAACACATCATCAAACAGCCATATTGGCGGCACTGAATGTAAACAATGCCACTGAACAGAATGAAACTCGCATATTTTGCTGATTATTGCTGCTGAAAATGGTCAGTTACTGTCATGTTTTGGGCTTTACTAATCGGTTGGACCGGGAAAAACATTTGGAGTGCTATAGACTGCCAAACGTTAAAACAAATCAAGGAGAAGAGTGCAGGAGGAACAAAAGGCATTCATGGTTAGCCAAACTGAACCAGGATTTCCAGGGCAAGAATCTTGACAACATTCATGTTTGTTCTTATTTCTGGTCAGGTAGGTGAAATATTAGGCTAATATCTTAAGTAACTATCAAAATATTGCACCCTTTCCTGCTTACTAAGTCCTCCTCTATACGATTTAGCAGCTTTAACATATTTTTCCATGGTTTAGACAGCATAAATTAGCAGAACAACACATTCAGTAGTAGATTAACCATGCAATCAATGCTGATGTTTACATCCAAATATCTCCAATATTGCTATGCATCTGGGTAACTAACCAAACCGTGACGCAAGTGCAAACCCTCTATAAGAAAAGCAACGACATTCTGCAACTTTTTTGTTCCGCAGAAGAAAGAGTGGGTTTTTTAATGCATGGGGGTGAGTAAATGATGAGCTATTCCTTACTATAACTAGTAATTTTCATAGCATTCTCTATAATCAAGTAAAACACAAACATCCAAGGTCAAAACATTCTACAATCTAGCCTTAGAACGGCTACCATGTCAAAAATGTGAAAATGTAGAACGATCAAGACTCATCTCACCCATTTAAAAACAGGCGCCCAGAAAAACACCGTCTTAGGCCCTGAGGGGGAAAAAAAGATTCTGTGAGAAATCATGGCAAGTGCTACTGTGTTTATTTTACATTATCTGAATAAACTTTATAGTGGGAAAAGGCTAAAAAGCAGATACGATCCACCTTCAAACGTCATTCAGTTCATGATAAGAAATAATCTTTAATTCAGAGCGGGAGGTGTTAAGAGTTGGCAATGTCCAACATGTTTACACAGTAAATTAAAATTTAGCTTCAACAGCACATAACAGTGTCTCCATCAGATCTAGGCAGTAATGATGGAGACCTTTTAACAAAATATTACAGCTGCACATAAGACTAGCTCATTCAAACTGTCCAAAAATAGTTACTTAAAACACTTAAAATGTACAAATTTCAATGCATATAATGAAAGATATTAAACCAGCTGCACATGCAAACAAATAACTAACAGCTCTTTGGTCCTATGGCGATTTTAGTGGATGTATTAAGTTTATATCAGTAGTTATTATATTTATTAAATAACGTCTAATTTTAACAGTACCTGTGAAATTTTTACATTAAAGGTGTGTTTGTGCTTTCCTTCTTTATAAAAACTGCATTTAATTGTGCCTCAAGTGTCCGGATTATTTTTGGGGCCACAGTATGGCTGAGAAAAATAACGTCGAGCACATTGTGGAGATAGTCTAGAAAAGAGAATTCAAATGCATCATATATATAGGCCTAATCACATAAACGCTTCAGCACAACAATAACATATTGCAATATTTGACATTGACCGACTGCAAGTGTAACGTATTTCGTCAGACAGGAGCAGAGTAATTTCTTTACCAGCAGGATGATTGTAGAGAGGTCTTAATTTAGGCGGCAGCATTAACTCGATCCTGTCCAACGTGCGATGATATGTCGCTCTGAAACCACCGGAATAAAAACGACATGATTGCAGCCGTGAGTAAAGTCTGCTGCTGCTCATGTTCATTCTCTGCCGTGACAACAGCACGCGGTCGATAGGAAGTTATTCGGCGAGCACCTTATCTCTCCTCCCTCCGAGACGACCTATCACAGTGTCATCACTACCGAAAACACGTCTTGGTTGATAGTGAGCTTTCAGAAACACAAACAAGGAGATGTACGTGAGATTGAAGGACGAATGAATGAATGAATGAATGAATGACCAATCTCTCAGCCTACATTTGTTCTAAAATGGGCTCGTCGGACCTCTACAGGGAAAATGTGGTCATATGATCTATTAATAGGTAACAGCCTGGTGAAATATGAAAGCAAGTAGGCTCATCACCATAAAGTACTAACAGTTTCCGTCCAGCAGATGTCACTATCGGACTAATCGACGCCTGCAGAAAATCCTGGTTTGGCTTGTGAAAACAAACCGGGTAAAGACGTTTTTTTTTTTTGGCTCAAATCTGTAAACAATCCATTAAGAAATGGCATACAATCTATTTTATATATTTTATATATATAATTAGCTATATTTCCAGTATTGTTGGTTGAACATATTACTTGATTGCTAATACAATTGTGACCATTTGAATAAAATAAAATAAATAATAAAATAAAACTGCCACGTCCTCTTTTTCCTGGACACATCCTTGACGTGAATTCCAAATGATCTAAAATGTCTGGGTTTTGGCTTTGTTTTCCTAGTGTTTTCATAGGTGCTGAAAGATATTGATTGAGAAGTAGTTTGACCAATAGCGTGCAAGCATTGTACATAATCGACCAATCGTGGTGTACGAGAAGGTGGGATCTACAGAGAACTGTCAAAGCAAGGCAAGTACGCGTATTTATGACATTTTAGACAATTTAGAAAGTTTAGAAATGTACACTACACTCCAAAA
>JAHKKF010498676.1:0-18373 GCA_019740295.1 Labeo calbasu | reverse complement strand
TTTTTTTTTTTAAATCCTCCATCTGTGTCAGTGATTTAGCGAGCAGACGCAGAGCAGAAGCAGACATGAAAACTTACTCTAACAAACAAAATGCACATGGCCTGGTCTGCTAGTAAAAGCAGGACCGTATCCTAACAAATCTCCCTCGAAATGCACAGATGCAAAGGCGAGCGGACAGATGCACGCATGCACGCCTGTACACGTGCGCGTACTCGGAAGAAAGGCAGGGACAGGAACATTTCAGCCATTCCATTTCAGTGGTACCCAGCGGACGGCTCCCCAGTGGCAGCGGTACACTCTGAACAGGGCTAGAGAATTTGAAAAAAGAAAGTGTCTTTCTATTCTCTTAGAGACAGACTGACAGAGAGACAGTGAAGATGGTGACAGGGAGATGGAGAAATAACAAAGGGGCATCATTGCCTTCTCCATCTCTAACCACAGTGAAACCAAATGTCAGCCGTCAAAAGAACAATGAAAGTAATGCCTTATATTGTACAGCAGTTTATATTTAGCTTTGTAAACGATGATTTCCAGCATAATTCAGTGGGATTCAAGCAGCAAAATAACATGTGCGCGCTTACTGTGAAGTGAAGGAAAGACAGAGAGCAAACAATACAAAAGAGCACTTCAAACAAACGACAGAGTGCTGTTATCTCCTTCTGACAGTAGTTTTACTTTGCAAACCCATCAATTCAGTAACTGAATAAATGCTATTCTTATGACAAAAAGCAAATAAAACCAGTTCCTGTTTGTGTAATGAGTGTAAGTTGCCTCAAAATAACACTGAATTATTACTCAAAAATTGTGATAAAACAGAGCTGGTGGTTTTCCAGGTATTTCTAATGTTGTTTGTAACCAAACACACCGAAGATCAGTCTGGATTAAATTACACTAGAAACGATGCAACATTTCCAGCAATTGTAATGGGTAATGGTGTGGGCACACCAAACGCAACTTTAATTAGGCTAATCGCAAGTAGTTTACAAACAAAGTCAATGCAAAGGCGCGAATAGATGAGAATTTGTGCCGGGCAACACGATTGCCGCGAACACGCGGTATATGTCTTATTTGCATCTTCCGTTTAAGTTAAAAACACAGGTGTTGTGCCCATTTTCGCCCCCTGCCAAATCATTACCCCCTCTTCTAACCCCACCCCTAACCCCTCCCCCACACCGAACCCTAAACCTACCAATACTAGGGGGGTAGTAATCTGGCGGGGGCGTCAGAATTCGGCATAACACCAGGACACACCGTTGAGCCATCGGCCAGCGTCTGTCTGGCTAGTTTGTTTGGTGTGTTTCACACGTCGGCTCTCGTCGGCCTAATGTCGGCGGGAGTTTGCCCGATCCAACATGTTGAATTGCTGTTGGGGCCGTCGGGACCGTCAGCACGAGTGGGAATTCTGAGTGGATGCTCAGTTTAGCGAATGAGTCAGTGCCGGAGAATTAAAGCGAAAGTGAGAAAACAAGTATCTAAGTAAATAAAGGGGCACAGATGGAAGGCTGTTCTAATGTTAACTGATCTTATCCATGCATTCCAAAGTGCAAATATTTTAATAATAACATGAGCCCCTTAAAACAAAGAAAGCTAAGTTATAAACATAACTTTGGGTGTCTAAAAAAGTCCCGATTTTTGGTGCCCTGTCCTTGACTGGAGCTGTCCCCGGAAATGTCCCCGTTTTATAGCACGTTTAAAACAACCCGCAGATACACTGGCCATGTTCACACAGCAGCAGAATACGGTTGTCAATACCATATTTGAGTCCGTAATATGGTTACGTTCACACACAGTACGGTTATTTATGGGTGTGACCGTATTCTATAACCGAACTCACACCACTTTTATATATATAATGACTCTCAGAGACTCTCTCTCTCTCTCTCTCTCTCTCTCTCTCTCTCTCTCTCTCTATAATGATCTCTATTATAGACCATTTCGCTAGATGTAAACAACACTGGTCCAGAAGCGCTTCCTGTTTTTATGTTTTTTATTTTTTTTTAAATTCACATATACAAATACATCTTAAAGGTGCTAATGTAACATTTTCATCCAGTCAAATGTTATGTTGGTTGTATTTTTTGTGAAGTGTATCGGGACCAGTATTACATCTAGCGAAATAGTCTATAGATCAGTGACTCACACCCGTAAATTTTCAGGACTCACAACCACATTCTTGGAACACGCGCTGTGTGAACGGAACAGGACTGAACAACTAGTTGTCTGTCATGTCATTCAGTGGTAGGGAGCCCCTCTGCTGCGTAAACACGCGTCTACCGTGTGCTGCCTGCTTTAATGTGTGGTTTCCGTAACTTACAGTGACAGAGAAGTTAGCTGTTTGTCATCTGAAAGTTTTATATCCAGTTTCCACAGGAGCCGCTCCCTCCCGTAAGTTTTGCGTTCATCACGCGGCTCAAATGCTCCGCTCACCACTCAAATTTAAAAGCTGCTTTGGCTAGATTGGATTTATGTCCTTTCAGAAACCGGTAATACTTTCAGTTTTACGGACGTCGCCATCTTTGATATTGCTTTGGTCTGTGTTGCTGTGGTTACTTTTAAGGAATATGGGCTTGACTCCTGTTGCACGTTCATACAGACAATATTTGAAAAGCGATTGTAAGATGCTGTGTGAACGGGACATTTTGAGACTCAAGTAAATGCGGTTGTCAATCCCAAAAATTGACAGTGTAAACGTGGCCACTGACAGCACGACGTAACAGAATCAGTCAAATATCACAGCCATTAAGAAGCACAGAAGTATGTTGCACTCCCAACGAAACAGACAAGCTTACAATCGAATTCATAATATTAAACCATTATTAAAACTACATGCTGAGTGTCTGATACCATCTTTGTCATGGAAAACACTTGTTGGTTTATATTGAGTTTTAACGTAGGCTATATGTTTGCTTAAATTTATTTTTAAGATCTGAGGTAAATTGTTGCTTTCAGTATGGCTATAAATGTCAAGCAAATGATATTCAAACTCACATTAGACACTTTTAACATTGAATAAAGCACATAGTCAGTACCTGATTTAATCGTCATAGTTTGTATGTTGTTGTTCCATGTCTAAAATAGAAATTTCGCGTTTGCCGTTGCAGCTAGTTAGGACAAAACCTCAGATTAACATGGAAAAGATACCTTTTATCGCACGTTGCGGTGTGGCTTTGCGTGTAGTGAGGACTGTTACACTCACTCAATTACATTTGCAGAAAGCACAAACTTTGTGTTCAAAATGAGCCTAAAATGCAAAATAATAAGCCTGATTAGAAAAGATCCATTTCCAAAAGCATAAACATAACATGTGAAAAGTTGTAATTATTGTACTCATAGTTAATTGTACAAATGTTAAATACAGCCTGAAAATAGCATATTTGTTAAATACAGTTTTATTTATCATATGTTGTCATATTTATTGTTTTATTTTTAGTGTGTTTTTCTAAAGCCATAATTTTGTTATAATACTAGTGTTTTGATATGTTTGCTATTTGCAATAGTTGCTATTGTAGTAAAAAACTATGGTAAGTAGGTAATTAAATCACTTTAATTATCAATTATGATAGATGGAACCCACAACAATTAAAAAACAAACATTTTGTCCCCGTTTTTTAATTCGTAGGTAATCACAATTGAGATTTTAGTGATATTTTGACCACTGAACTAGAAAATGTTCCTGATTTTCATTTAAAAAATCTGGTCATCTTAAGATAACTGATATTCAAAATAGTAATCAAGCGCTGCTTTGTTTACGTTTTGTATATCTGCGTATAGCTCGTATATACTTGTTTTGGTTTCTCCTTTTAAATGAAGAATATATACTATTGAAAGCTGTTAATAATTCCTCTCACGCAGGCATAGAACGCACAAAAACAGTTTCACTGATGTACAGTGTGACAAAAATAACGTTAGATTGATGTGCGCATGCCCATTAGCCAGAGCTGTATCCCTGCTAGCCTGAACCTCACTGTGGTTTTCGATTCTTGTTTTGTTTTTTGTTTTTTTTAGATGGGAGGAACCTAATTTCGTATTGACTGTAGGATAAAGGTCTTAGAAAGTAACCTTATCATAGTATAAAACTTTGTTTTTAAAAAAATATGATACATTTCTGTATTTAATTTATAATTTTGTCTGCATTGCACATGAAATTAGTCAGTGGACATGCGATCTATCCGAAAGAACCCTTCCTTTGGAAAGATTCCAACATTGGAATCGACTCTCGATTCCCAACGCCTCGGAATCGATTCTTTTTGGAATCGATTCCCAGCCCTACCACCAGGTCGGAAGTGGAAACATCTACCGTTTTATAAAGCTAATGTGTAATGGCTTTAAATTTGACACAAGGTAGCTCCACACTGCTCGTTTAAAGCAGTGACGTCAATGACGTCAATGACGCGTCTCGCTGAATTCAGGGTTGATCGATCTGCCCCGAGTTCGGAAGTCCACTTTAAGTGCCGTTCTAGATGTTATTTCCAAGTAGGAGGTGGGAAAAATCCAAATTTAGAGTTCCAGAATGCAGCATAAACATTTCAACTCGAGCAGAAAATTTGCATGACGCGTTGGCGCACAATTCAATCAGCGAAGAGCTTTTTGACATTTCCGTTTGTATCAGAAAATGGAGGAAAGCATAGACCAACTTGGAGTAGATGTCACAGTTACGTCACCTGCACGCATTGTGGTGGCAGAAAACCAATCGGTAGGCTAACAAGTGGAAAAAAACGGGTAAAATCCACAGAATAAGAGAAAAAAATATCGTTGTGACTTTGGATGTCAGAATCGGAAAGCACATCATTTTTTAATAATACTGTCCTCAAAGACACCATTTGAAGCTAAACAGGTGTTTAAATGGACAGACTAATAGCTGCTATGATTACTTTTAAAGCATAAAAGGGAAGCATAAAAGAATATGCAGTTCATAGGGTACATATTGTATTAGCCCTACAGTTACAGCATGAAATAATAATTAAACCTATAACATTTACCATTTTTATCTCCCAAATCTGACCTCTTTCTTGCAAATGCAAGCTATATCTCCTAGTTAAAACTTCATAACTCAACTTAACGAGTTTGTCAGTTCTGAGGAAAAAAAAACAAGCGTGGGACATAAACTCATAATTCTGAGCCGAGGGCGAAAGAGAGAATGATGAGTTGATGTTTCTTATCAAAATTATGAGATATAATCTCGGAATAGTAAGAATAAAGTCAGAATTTTGAAATCTGAACTCAAATCATTTACTTTCGGGGCACAAAAAACGTCATCACTGTTCGCAAACACAAAATCGGTCTATTATGTGATGATTTTATTCGCGCATGACACAGAAAAACATTCTACAAGTAATCTAGAGTGATGAAGCGATGAGAATATTTGTTTTGATTTTGGTGTACACATTATAATTAATCAGATTTTCACTCTTAAAAATAAATGTACCAAAAGGGGGTTATAACAGAAATGCCAAAACCATTAGTTCCCAGTAGAATCTTTCAGTTAATAGTTCTTCAAAGAACATTTTTTTTGTGCGTGTCAAAAACATTTTTTCCACTATAAAGATTTTTCAAGAGTGTATTGAAAATGAGTGTGAGTACAGTCAGAACATATTAAATTCTTAATATACAGTATACATATACACTAGTGAGATTTTACTGTGGGTGGACCTACCTAGCACAATCGGTACGTTCTGCACAGAATCAATTATTGATGAAATGTCAAACTCAGTGTGACGGCGGCTTCAGTTTTTAAAGTCAGGAACCAAAGTTAATAGACTAAAATGTTAGTCTACTAACTCTAATGTAATTTCTTATGTATATGAGTAATGTGTGAATGGCCCACACTCTGGCAGTTCGATCTTTGTATAGAATATACAATTTTAATCATATCTTTGAAAGCAGTTATTCAACTAAAAATGGATAGGAAAGGATGTTGGTAGAATGAAATAGTACATTGCAGTTTCAGTTCTTCATGTTAAAGTATCTGTATTTCATATTTATCCTCTGCTTGTATTTTCTATTCCACCACAAGAAATGAAAATTGACAGACTGGTTCTTTATTGACTGTTCACCTGACGGCAGTCATCTGCTCTTGTCTATACAAGTCTATCAAAGTCATGTGACTGACAGAATGTCTTGGCGCTTGCCGTGTTGAGTAAGTTAGGACCAAACCATTCAGTTTTTTTTTGACAGAGAAAGCGTTTAGTGCTTTAGGGGCTGGTTAGGACACAGCGTGAGTCTGCATCAAGAGAAAGCATAATTCATAACTCATTATGGAAATAACACTCAAAAAAAGAGACACTTGATTTTTTTTTTCTTTTTTTTGAGAAAGTGGTTATTATTTAGTACGATATTCTGTTACATACTCGGGTACAGTGTGCATAACCATTTTCACTTTTTTTTTTTTTTTTTTTTAGTCACAGATAAAAATAAACTTAAAAGATGTTACAAATATAAATTGCTTATAAGACAATAAACACAATGTCAAGGAAAAAGAAAAACAAACCAAAAAAAAAGGCAGGGCTATGGAGTCTTACATTACCTAAAAAATAAAACAATGTCCTGAGACAGTTGAAGTTGTTCTCACCCATTTAACTTTGATCTTGTTCCAAGCGCCAATTACGATGTGAGGGAATAAGAGAGAACTAGAGGAGACTTCGGAGAGAATGGAGATTGAATCGCTTGTCAGGAACGGTTACCCTACATGCAAGCAGTCTATTTTGGCAATGATATGCAAAGAAATCACAAATTAAAAGATCGCTCCAGGTCTATACTTAACAAGTTAAAGTGCACCATCATACAATCTGAACTGAGAATATCGAACAAATGTGAATAAATGAGACAGCAGAGGACCCAAATTGGCACTAGTAACTTCATATTTTCTTGCCTGCTTCTGGTCTCTGCCTAACATCCAATTAAAATATTGGATCTGACTTAAAATGTTACACAGTCAGTCATCTGGAGACTCTAACCTGCATTAGGACATATTCTCTATCAAATACACGACACATATATATTAGGCTATAGCGATACACAAGTTCAACACCATTATCACAGATGGAGGGGAAGATCACTGGTATAAAACAACGTTTTCTATAAATTACACAATTTTGAAGAATATTTCATAAACATTTGACATTAGCGTTGTAAAAACGACGACATCCCTAAGACCTATGACAGAGTCTGAATGGCTGCATTGCTGCTAGTTTCAGTCTTGTGTATGTGATTCATCACATATTAGTGTGATTTAAACGAAAATCCTCCGTGTTTCATTCATTCTCATGATCGTCAGATGAAACCTCAGTAAAGCAACTTTTTTTCCCTCATGAAAGTTTGGCACATTTATCAAAACACGATTCGTAAAAAACAAATTCTACCCAGAAAGATTACGAATTATCTGGTGCCAGCGACTCTGCCAGTCACACAAAATATGTAACTGGAGCCTGACTGGGAAATAACAATGCATGTCGGAGGTGTCTGCACTGACAGTGTGTGGATGCTGTAATTACCATTAACATGAGTTTAAAATAACCGACAGTGAGAGCCATGAGAGCCGAGCGCAGCTTCTGTTGTGTGGTGTTGGAAACCATTCAAAGGGCAGTTTTAATTAGAAAAGCAAATCAATGGATTGCGATTCGCTGCATCTCGACCTTTTCTCTCTCTCCTGAGAGAGCGTATGACAAACACACAGTGTGAGGAGAAAGCCTGACTAACGTTGGTTTGTTTAACAGTACTGCGCTTGCATCGGGTGTTCAAACTTAACAGTTTCCCCTCATTTTTCCTCAAATGCTGAAGTTTCAGTGTGGCACGTTCCAGTATGTGAGTCAGCATGACTCCAGTCACTGTTTTACATTCTGTTGCCTGCGGTGTTACGGACGTGGGGGGCAGAAAACATTACGGAAAATGACTACTCACGCCACAAGCAAAGAGTGAGGGGACGTGGCGGAAAGATTTCACTAATGGTTTTCACAAGAAAACAGCCACCATGTTGTGAACACCGCCTCACTGTCACTGTCTAAGGCTGTAACAGGACTCCTCACTAGAATCGGGTTAACGTTCACACGTAAAAGGCTTCGGGCCAAAACTGTGAATAAATACATATTTTGCAAATTGTGAAAGATGAACTTTGATACCACGTTTGATAAATACTCTTCTTTGTAATGTTTTGGACAGTTTTCAAACATCAGACTGAGATGGCGAGGTAAATGCGGTAGGTCAGTAAGAGAGAGCTCTTAAGAGATGACCAGTCGATCTCGAAAAAACACTAAGCTACAGTTCACTAAAATACTCTTCTACGAGAGGGCTAAAAGCTAAAAGCACAGTGACTTACAAAGAAATCACGAAGAAAACCTGTGACATGTTTGAAAAGCGAAATGAATGGCATCTCTTTGTTTCACATACCTGCAGATTCACTTAATAAAACCTTTGACTCTGCAAGAGAAACGTCTACGAATGCTTGAAGTGTTTACCGTAGATAAAGAGCAATATCTTTCAACCACCTCAGGTACCTTGTGGCACCGGCAGCTCTTACGCAGCACAAATGTGTACACACGGTAGCACTCAAGCTAATATCAGCAGCTTTTTCATGTCGCTACATATATAGGATCTGTAATGTCTTGAAAGGTGGCGATCAGAGATTAAATGGCTGATGGTGGGAATTACTTTCCTAAAGGGGCAGGCAGAATCAGTCAAGGTTTTGTTCAATCAACACTCCAAATAAAGTCCCTTTGCTGATATGCATACAGAATCACGCAGTCCTTTATGGTGCTTTTGGCCTTTTGTCAACAAGAGCGTGTCGAAAAATCCAACAGCGAGAGATCAAACCGCAGCCAATCATTGATTGTTTGCAGATAGCGAGGTGGACGTGAGCCAGATCAGGGGAGTTAGCTTCGTGAGATGCGCTGAGATATAAACAGAGCCGCCGTAATCATGAAAATAACAAACAAACAAACAAACCGGCAAATTGAATAGGCCCAATGCACAAAGAGCATGTAGTATATAAGGCATCAGAGGGTCAAGCGATCCTGTGATGAAGTGTCTGGAGCTTTGACGCACATCTCGAGGTTCGGTCTGCGTTCTGTATGCGTGTACGTGTGGGTGTTTATGTATGTGAATGCCGAAGGGCTCTCTCTCCATTCCTCTTCAGCCCTCCTCAGTGTTGTCCCCACTCTTGGGTCTTTGGCACTTGGCGAACGTCCTTAGCCGGCAAGCGATCATCGGACCATAGGGTTTGCATTGTGGCGCGAACGGGATCTTTCCAAGCCAGTGCGACGGTTGTCTGTTCGAAGAGAAGGAAGAAGAACAGTTAGGTGTGTTCACATTCACAACAGACAGGAGAGTGCAGTTAATAGTTAGAAAGAAGACGGGGAACAACATCAGACACGACAAAGGCAACGGATTAAAAAGAGAGCGACATGAGATGGTCTGGAGTCAGCTGCTTCTTGTCTGGTGTCATAGTAACACCATTGAGCTCCTGCTCCAGTCTTGTGCTCGAGAGATCCTTCACCTATAACAACACAGCCTGGAGAAGAGACACTTGATGGGACGCTTCCATACACAAGGACAAAACAGTGCGTACACAGCTGCACGTACTTATCTTAACGTCCGTAGGAGGTCTGGGAAGCATTTAAAGAGACAACTCATCCGAAAATGAAATTCTGTCACCATGTTTGAGGAACTGTGTTCCACAGAGGAGTACATGATGACACAATTGTACTTTTTGGGGTGAACTATCCCTTTAATGTTTAATCTATGGAATTCTCTGTTTTCTGAGCGGATTCTTTTTTTGAAACTAGGCCAGTAGGAATATGACGGAGGCAAGTACTAAATGTGCTAGCTGAACTTGGCAACTGAGGCCAGCCCATTATGGGATCACACAAAAGGCCCTTTCCACTCCAAACATGGTGTAGCGAGAGGCTGGGTGGGGGCCATGTGGCAGGTGGAGTGGACAACCTTCCTCTTTCCCCCGCAGATCGGAGAGCCAACTCCATGCTTAAGCCGCCACACCTTTCCTACCAACCCTGGCAGGTCTACCCGTGCAACTGCCATTACTCAGTGCCAGGTGCCTATGCCACCATGGGCTGGGCATAGTTTAATGGAACAGGCCCCATTCATCATGTCAGGTAATGAGTTAGGAGCAAGTGGGCACCACAGTAAAGGTGGATTCATACTTCAAACGAAATTGAAGCCCAGCTCGTTTGCCAAGGTCAGTCGCGGGGGCCAATGAGAAAACAAGCTAGAAATCATTTTGAAAAGGCTGTTTTATGGCTTTGTCTGGGCAAAGACATTTTTGTAACAAGACAAAGGTGAAATAAAACACAGTCACTGTGGCCAAATTGTTGTTGTTTTATTTTTTTATTACTATTGTTACAGTGCACGCGGAAGTTCAGTGTTGGTTGACTATAAGAGCAAGTGCTCTGTGCTAACAAATCCGCTTTTTGAGTTTGCCTAGAGCCTTTTAATTCAAGCTTCAGTAGACGTATAAATCTGTCCTAACAAGGATACTCACCACAGGGGAGGGACAATGCTAATAACAAGAGGGTAATACAAAGAGATGGAAGAGATGTGGTTAAGGTAGAGAGAGGAACGGATAAATGAAAAACAGAGCACAAACGGAAAGAGGAAATCCACATTTCTCTGCAGGAGAGGGCACTGAACTTTGAACTCTGCATGGAAAACACAATATGAGTTGAAATGACGGCTGAGTCTTTCATCGACTTCCACTTCAAAAAGCCAAGCGCCTGAAGGCCTCCAGTCTCTTTCTCTCTGAACTGAATGGGCATTGCACATTGACAGCACTGATAAAAACAAAGAACTTTCTCGAACTTAGAGCACAGGTTATTTCAGATTTTATTTACGATTTCTACAAAGGGGTCTCTTTAGTAGGGCTCAACATAAAGCATGGTGGCATACTATGTATTTTAAATGTACAGTATAGCTTGAATGCATCTGCTGCTATCCCTACATGGCACTAATATAACAACTATACTACTACTACTACTACTTAGTGTGACCATATGTTCCCCTTTTCCTGGACAAAATTAACCATGGTTTTACTACAAATAAAAAAACTCATGGTTACTATAGTTAAACCATAATTTAACCATGGTTTTGATGCACTAACTATAGTTTAAAGAGGTCATCGGATGCAAAATTCACCTTTAGGTGTTGTTTGAACATAAATGTGTGTTGGCAGTGTGTACACAAACAATCTATAATGAGTGTTTTTTTAAAAACTGCAATAATCACTTTCTCAGATCAAGCCATTCTCAGATTTATGTAGTTGATGTAGTTCTGCACAGGCCCCTCCCACCACCATTGATTGACAGGGCCATTTTACCTTAGACCCGCCCTGAGTGAGCTGTAAACAGTCTGCCATTGTAGACACTGGTGTAGGGGTAGACAAAAATGTCTCCTAAGTGATTGAGGTGTTCTGTTGTTGGATGTAATAATGAACATAACAGTAATTTACTCGTGACATCTTAGCGGCCGAAGACTCATCTGCCTAAATGCATTTAGGTTTGCCCAAATCATTTGTGATCCAGCTTCACCTACGTAAGAATTGAGTATAAGGGTTTATTATGAATCTTTGCAAATCGGCTTTTCAAACTATGTGCTAGTTAGCGAGTTTAGCAAGCGGCTAAATGCGGCTAAAGTTCACAGTCTCTCAGAGAATGGCTCGTCACCCCATAGAAAAGAGGGGTGGGGTGAGCAGATGTCATTAGCATTTAAAGGGACATGCACCTAAATGGGTCAATGTGGACAGAGCTGTTCTTGACAAGGTTAAAAGGGTGTTGTTTTACACTACGGAGAAATTTTAACCAAAGTATGTTATAGGCTTTTCATTAAGACCCTAAAGAATCATATCAACTTGTAGAAAATTGGCATCCGATGACCCCTTTAACATTGGTATTTGTAGTTAAACTGTGGACATATAAATGGTAATCAATACGCCAAAAAAACATGGTTACTACACTTTTAATACAATTTAACCATGGTTAATTATCATAAGAGAGACATGCTGGTCAGGATTTCTATACGGCCTAAAATATCCAGGTTTTGGCTTTGCTTTGATTGTAATGGTTGAAACGTACCATGAGAGCTATAGACCAATTCAGTGTTTGCAAACAGTGATGATATTTTTTGTGGGCAGAGCTTATCTGGTTGCAGAAAATGATGGTTTTCAAGTAGCAGTCTCTGGAGCCATGGAATAAAATAATAAAACAAAGTACATTTGAGAATTACATTTGTGAATATTCTGTAGACATATTCTTTAAATCAAATTTATGCTATAAAAGTAGAGTAATCACAGCGGATATCATCCATAGTCTGTCCGTTTAAACATCTGCATTTAACTTAAAATGGCATCTTTGATGACAGTATTCTATAAAAATGATTTGCATTTCGATTCTGGCATCTAAAGGCACAAAAATAGTTTTTTCTCTTATTCAATGGATTTGACCCGTTTGCCTCCACTTGTTACCAGTGTTTTTCTGCCACCATTATTTGTGCAGCTGCAACTTACGTAACTGTGACGTCCACTACATATTGGTCTATAGAAAGCGGACGGCTCCTTATGTTTTCAAGTTGCTACTCTGATGTCATGCAATGATCGGCCTGCGCAGCGTCGCTTCAAGTCAAACACAACTAATAAACACAAGTACTTGCATCGCTTTGACCGTTCTCTGTAGATCCCACCTTCTAATGTGCCACGATTGGTCGATTATGTACAATGCCTGCATGTTATTGGTCAAACTACTTTTTGATCATGCTTTCAAGTATGAAAACAGGAAAAGAAAGGCCAAACCTGGATATTTTAGGCAGTGTAGAAATCCTGGCCAGGATGTGTCTGGGAAAAAGGGGACTTACGGTCACTCTACTACTACTACTACTACTATTACTACTAAAATCCAAATATCCAAACTAATAGCCTGTGTCAACAGAAAGAAAATCCACCATTCAAAAATATTGCTTGGGTAATATGGTTCCTCGTGTCATGGCTACATGCTCAGTGTGACACCATGTAGGATGAAGAAGGGGAAAAAACAATTTTAAACAGAGGAAGTACCCACTCTGAGAGTGAGGGAGTGGGTGACAGATGTAATGGTAAACAAAGGCCTAGTCCAAACACTGCCATTGTTTTCCAAGATGCCTATTTTGTAGGTATATTGGATGGTGCCACACAGACTACAGTCTTGTTGCGATTTGGGAGGGATAGTGGCAGTTCCTCAAGTTTGCGGTCCAAATTGAAAATGGATGAAAGTATTACGACTTGTTTGAGAGTGGAACACAGGGAGGTTTGGAGCATTTGGCCAGACAGGGAAAATAACATCTATAGAGCAATACTTGAGATAATTGCTCGAGCTCAACAGATTGAAGATGAGATTTAGGTGGTGGAAAGTCTATGCTTCAACCAAATGGGCAGAAAAGACAAACCAACCACCAAAACAGACCTTCCTCCATCTCTTAATTTGGGCTGAAATGCTCTCTAAGTTTCTGATCTCAGGCACTTCAGTTTAAAATACCCAATCTACAGCAACAATCACACCAACCAGCGGCGATTTCTATTGGGGGACACATAATGAAGCTATTCTCTAAAGGGTGAGCATTCACTTCCACAATAAAAATACACCACTAGACAATTTCAGGAGAACTGTGCCACTGATCACAAATCTGTCAAGTGCTTTTGGGTTTGATGGCTTTTTTACCTGCTTTTCCCGGAGGCACCGTCTTTAGGTTGGATGCACAAAGAAAAAGAATGGGAGTGAAAAAGACTGATGAAGAACTAAGAACATTCGGTTTTACGCTAGAGAAATGTCTGTATTCCAGGACTTAATTAAATGATGCTATTGTCTCTCAGTGTTTAGTGGGTGTTGGCGGAGGAGGGGGAGTGAAACGTGATCAAAACGTCATAATACGTTGCGGAGGGGGATCATGGGATTAGCGCAGATTGGCGAACAACACATTACTAAAAAGCACACAAGCACTCACAAAGGACTGAGGAGTTGTCGTAGGCTTGTACGCCTATCTGACACTTTGACTGTATGATTGAGTGATAGGCCCCAGATGGCCCCCTGTGCATTCTTCTAAAGAGATTAAACGACATAATGGATTTTGCATTACTGTCATCTGCCTGTAATTACATGAAGTTACATCATCAGGAGAGTCCTTTGGCACAAGGTTTGCTCCATGAATTACAAATAAGCTTCAATCAACACTCGAGTAGTAACTATGTGAATAAACACAGGTAATTATGACAGTGAATAATTTACATGTTTGATGCAATTCAAATATTCAATATGTATGCAATAAATATTAAATGTTCACAGGCAAATATTTTCAAATAAACACTTTTTGGTTATGCATGTGTTGTTTTGGATAGACCTTTGTGCCGAGACAAAATACACACATACACATACCGCAATGTGCAAACTTGTATCACTTCATATTTTTCCAGCGACAAAATGTAATAAAGGTGATTAAATCTGTGAGGGCCATATGTCAACACACAATGTTTACCGCTTGTGGGCCGTAGAGGGAGGTAAGGCAGAGAGAGAGAGAGAACGAGAGAGAAAGAGAGAGCACACACTGCAGCACCAGCAGCTATCTACTCTTCTCATCTTCAGCATGCCTTTGCCAGACTCGAGCTCCATGGGTAATGGAGCACCAGCACCAGAAACAGGAAATATAAAGAGGATGTGATGGTGGGGAGGGTTATTTCTTTATTTGTAAGTTATGGGGCTAGGAGAGGAAAACCTCCACAACAGTTTCACAAACCAAGGTTCCCTACAAAACTGAGAGTAATTGTTTTGAGGCAGCAGCGGAGTAAGCTGGGAAGGTTACTTCAGCTGCAGAAATGGAGAATGGAAGGTCAAAGATGTGCCTGACCCTGAGACAGCCGAAAAGGGTGCTTTAAAACCTTGGAACCTTGATCTGTTGTGGCAAGAAGGTAAAAGCTAAAACATAAGTGAGCATATGTGATACAGCAAAAAGTGTTTTTGCTTGTTGGCTTGTTTGCTCAAGGAAGAAAAAAAATCTGTGATGTTGAACATATGGAAGCTGAATTAACTACAAATCATCTGGATGAAACTTTGTGTACAAACCTCTAATAAACCAACCTATATATATATATATATATATAAGTATATATATAACCTATATATATATATAAGTACAGACACACACGCACACACAAGTCATATGTATACACATGAATAACAGGGGGTCTAATTTGAGGTTGTTTGTCACACCAAGCTATGTTAAATTAGTGTGTTTAAAAAAGCAGCTGTATCTTAATCAAATGCAGAACCCTGGGCATGAGTCATTTAAAAGAGAGAAAAACAAAAAAGAAATGTTGTTCCACGCTAGAAAAAAGGAAATAACAATTATTTGACACTGAAAAATGCTGTGTAAAATAAATAAATAAAAAAAATAATAATCCTGCTTTATACCTTGGAGCATAAGATCGCTTTAGCGTCTGATCAATGTTGCACAAAAAACAGGAAAAAAACAAAAAACAAAACAACTACAGATGTCCAACCACTTAGTAACACTGATAAACACACTACTTAAAAATGTCTCTGAAAGACCATACCCTTATGTCCTTCTTCCATCTGAAAATGCATTTATTTACTACATAATAAAAGTAAATGAGGACTGGGGCTAAAAAGACCATAAATAATAGTTCCTATGATTTGTGTGCTACATTTCTTTTACTAACCTCATATAGTAGGAAAACATACAGAAGCAAAACACTGAAAAGTCAATGCTCACTGATAATCTTGACATCCTTGGCATGTTCATAAGACAAGTCGTGATGCCTGATTTGCAAATGAATCGTTCTTTTGAGTCTTATCTTTTCAATAAACTGGGAGATTCAATTAACCGTCTGAACGATTTATTCATAAATTAGACTGATCATGTTTTCCAATCCAGCTGATTCTGTCATACACTATTTTTAACCTTTAAAAATGAAGGTTCCAAAAGGGGGTTTTCACAACAATGCCATGGAAGAACCATTCTTAAAAGAACCATTTTTTTATTAGTGCAAAGAACATTTTGATAATCTAAAGAACCTTTTTCCAAAGTAAAAAACCTTTTGAGGAATAAAAAGCTGCCACGGATGGTAAAGGTTCTTTGTGAAACCACTGATGCCAATAAATAACCTTTATTTTTAAGAGTGTAGATGTGACACAAACTCACACAAAGCTATTGTAGGATTTCAGAAGATGTGGAACAGTACAGCAGTCATTTGAACCACTTTTCTGACACCTTTAATGGCACTTTTGCATCATTTTCAGAGCTTGAATTCTCCAGTCCCCATTCATTGCAACTATATGACACAACCAACTGCATTATTTAATATTTCTCCTATTGTGAAAGAAAGTCATACGGATTTGGAATGACATGAGGGAGTAAATGCTGTCAGAATTTTCATTTTGGGGTGAACTAATCCTTTAAGCACTGGCTGATATCCTGGTTCGTTTTCCACATTGAGATGTGAGCTCTTAAGTGCATTCTCTGCCCTAACTAAAGCAAAAGAGACACCAGAAACACAAGTGAGACAAGACTCCGAAATCCTGCTTTAAGTAACCGCGCTCTGCTGAAATTACGGATGTTTAGAGCAAGTGCGGGGCATTTGTCAAACTCAGCCACCGCAGATCCACTAGCAGAGCGTGCAAACATGAGCTTTACTCATCAAACTAAGATGGATGAGAGCTCAGATAAGCTGGAGGTCTGGTCCGCATTCTCCCTAAATCTCTCTCGGAGCCTTTTCTAAACAAAGATGGGAGATGTGTAACGTCTAATCTGACAGTTTGTTAAGACTCAAACTAATGAAAATAATGAAGTAAGGCAGCAATTAAAATATGCCAAAACTGGTCAGCGCGGATCTGAGTTTTTTCCCCCTTTCATCTAATACGGCTTTCAATCAAAGCCAGGCTCCATTTAGACGCTAGCTACCTTGGATATGTGACCCAGATATTTGATACCAGCATCGCCCTCGCTTTCCACAGTTTCTACCTTAAAGAGTGCATTAAAGTCTCAAGCTTTCGATAAAGAGCGAGATCCACAGCCTTAGTTAAAAGGCGACGTCTTCAGCTTGCTAGCCTGTTGCCCCCCAGCACTCTGCATTGTCCTGCTCGACTGCACTCTCTCGGCTGGTCAGAGCTGAAAGGAGAGCCAGGCCTTAGAGTAATGTTTCTTGACAGCTCGGCACACAATACGGCACAGGAGAGCTGGAAATCACTACACATGTCGATAAACAAATGCTTATTTTTAGAGGAGAGCGCGATGCACTAGTTTATCTCTGCGGCAGGAAGGCCCTGACAGATCTGTTCCCAGGACAAACAAGGGAAAGGACGAGAAACTACGGCTGGTGTCCAGTGCCGGCAGGCCCAGTATCTTTCCCTTTTACAGGCACAGCAGTAGGACCACGTTTGATGGGATATCAAACGGCCGACGGTCACAGTTGCCAAGATTTCTCATTGGGATCCTCAAGACGGACAAGACAGTCTCTGAGTGGTGGACCAGCTTGCTTTTCAAAAGAGATGGCAGAATTTAAGATCTAAAACAAAAGTAACTTAAAAGAAGGGAGCAGGGAAGCAAAGGAACACACATGCATCAAACCATCAGATGAAAAAATCTTTCCAATAGATCGCAGCCCAAGGCTAATCTACAGTGCTAATCATCACCTCTGCAACACTGTAGGGAGGCAAACTTCAGCAGTGAAACAGTAATGTGCCGAATACGCAGTAACAGAAATACAGCTTTCAAACACTCACTGACCATTTTGAAAATGGCCATTTTGAGTGGAAGCAGAAACACGCTGTTTTCATGCATGTATCTTTAAATGCCTTTCGTGCTGAAATCATCCATTTTAAATGATATTAGTTTAAAATTGTAATAAACGGTTTTCTGAACGCACACATCCGAAGCACGCACACAGAAAGCGTCTTTCACGCGGCCTGTAAGTACTAAACTAAGTACTTCTCTTTCATGTCTTATTGCGCTTAAACTGTCAAATTCAAACAAGTTTACTGTATGTTAAAAACACAAATTACACAAACAAAATCTGAGCGGCGCGTTTTTTCGTTTTTTTCACAAGCTTGTAGAGAAAGGCTTACCAAAAAAAATTTACTGGGTTGTTCTTTTTCACTTTTTCGGGGTTGGTAGATGCACCCGGAATGCGATTATAGCACTTAAGCATGGAAAAAGTCAGATTTTCATGATATGTCGCCTTTAATGTGTTTATGTACTTTATGTACAAGTTATTGTCTGAATAAGCCCTAAAATACGCCATTAAAACCAAGTCGAACCAGACTACATTCTAAAAATTATACTAATTATTGCCTTGAATGATAAAACAACAGCAGCAACATTCCACTGGAAGCAA
>JAHKKF010498674.1:0-20153 GCA_019740295.1 Labeo calbasu | reverse complement strand
TAATAAAATAAACTAAAATGTTAACCAAAATGGAAACTGACCATTTAAAAGCTGATTCAAAATTTCAAAACGTTAACACCATATCTGTATAAAAATACACTATTATTAAAGAACATTATTATTTTTTCATTTTAAATTGTAAAAATATTTCACAGTATATCTTTTTTCAGAAATTAAAAAATTAAATTAAATTAAATTATTATTATTATTATTTTTTAAATCTGAAAAACTTCAACTCAGATGTAAATTAGCAATGGTGCCAAACTATTAAAGCAATGGTGCCAAACTCATTAAAATGAGTTGATGTATTAAAATGGTTTCAGAAATTAAATATTAAATTAAATTAATTTTTTATTATTTTAATTAGAAAAACTTCAATGTAAATTAGCAGTGATGCCAAAATATAATAAAAACAGTTGACATATTAAAATTACTGAAACTAAAATTAAAATTTAACCTAAAAGAAATTAAATTAAACCTTAAAAGAAACAAAAATGACTAAAAAATCTAATGTACAAATAATTATAAAATATTTTTAAAAATAAACTATTATATAAACTAGTATATATATATATATACTATTTACTATACTATTACTATACTATATACTATACTATTTCACAATATTAGAGTTTTTACTGTATTTTTGATCACATAAAATAAAACATGCTTTTATTCGTTTTAAATATTGATTATTAGTTTTAAATATTGATTAGTCAAGTAAAGATATATTTTAATGGATATACTCTGTGTTGGGCACCAGACATGCTTTTCTTGCAAGGCTTCTTAACTTGAATAGGTGAAGACGGTTGTACTTACGTTGACTTCAGTGATAGCAATATCTACGACGCTACCGACAACAATTAAGGCGTCAAACGTGTTCCATGCGTCAGTGAAATAATGCTGTTAATAAAACACACACCACACACAAGGAGGAGGGGGAAAGAAATAAATGGAGAAAGAATGAGGGTGGAAAAAGGTGGTGTGGAAGACACATAGAAAGAAACACAGACGTTAGATCCCAGCAGTCAAAGAAACAAGTTGTCAGTTGAAAAGTAGCTCATCCTGAGCTGAAACCGAGTCTGTGTGAAGTAAAGTGCTGAGACGTGTGAGCGGATATAAGAGGGGACAGGGCCTATAACTGTGCTGTACTTACATCAATCTCACTCAGCACTATGTCTACAATGCTGCCGATCACAACCAAAGCGTCAAAGACGTTCCAGGCGTCCCCAAAATACCCCTGAGAAATGCAAAGGGGCGGGCGGCCAGGAAATATATGTGATGATTAGCAATTACTTGCTGTATTTATATGATTATGCAGAAATTAATTTTTTTTAAGCTTCCCAGCTAACAGAAATACGCTATAAGAATTTAGTTATTTCAGAATGTTCTCAGAACAACGACCAGTTCATAAATGTGTTTTAAGTTACTTTAAATTTAATTTAAAGGTGATTTAAATGACATTTAACTAAAACTGAAGTGTGCTTAAAAGAATTTTTCTTTAACTAAAACTAGTAAAATAAAAAAATCATTACTTGGAGTAAAATTAACTTTAACTGAAATAAAATGTAATACAAAATGCCTTTTGTTACTATATACACATTTAAAAAATAGTAAATGCATAAATAAAAATGACAAAAAAGTAACAGAAATAGTAAAATTTTAATAAAATTAAAATCAAAACAAAATACAAGGATAAAAACTAATTCAAAATATTAATAAAACTATAATAACATCTCAATGACACTAATAAAATCTGATTTTAATGTTGGAGAATACAGTAAATACAGTAAGGCGTTCCAAGAACAATGTGTAAATAACATTTTTGTACCGATAATTAATTCAAGCTAGTTACCAAAACATAATTTCTCATTTTCATTTAATTCGACTTAATTTACTAAAATAACTAAATCGGGAAAAACAAATTATGAAAACTATGTAGACATTTTTTTAAAAAGTAATAAAAATGACAAAAAAAGCACAACAAAAATAGCAAAACATGAATAAGAATTAAAATCAAATGAAAATTATTTCAGGCTAGTTGCCAAACATAATTTCTAATTTTCATTTAATTTAACTTAATTTAATAAAATAACCAAATCGGGAAAAAATGAATGAAAACTATACAGGCATATTAAAAAAAAAGCAATAAAAATGACAGAAAAAACAAACAACAAAAATAGCAAAACTTTAATACAAATTCAAATCAAACTGAAATTATTTCAAGCTAGTTGCCAAAGCATAATATCTAATTTTCATTTAATTTACTTTAATTTAATAAAATAAAAAAAATAATTAAAACTATACAGACATAAAAAAAGCAATCAAACGACAAAAAAACAAAAACAAAACAAAAATAGCAAAACTTGAATAAAAATTTAAATCAAAACAGAAAATAAAGATTAAAACTAAAACTACTCAAAATATTAATAAAACTATAATAGTATCTCAATGATACAAAATAACATTATTTTAATGTTAGAGAATACAGTAAATACAGTAAAGCGTTCCATAAACAATGTGCAAATAATATTTTTGTGCCGATAATGTGAATAAAGAGTTTGAATAAACTTTATCAACTGTTACTATTACTGTTATAATGTTATACGTTAGACTGTTAGTTCTGAGAACATTCCATGTTAGCTGGGTTATTTATTAAAGTATCAATCAACACACAAAGCAAAGTTTTGCTATTAAATAGGAAAGTTTACTATATTATACAATAACAAGTTCATGCATTTGTCCTCTACTCTTGTGAGTTTAACACCGCTAGTCACGCCACACAGAAAAGCTGAAAACGACAGCACTGCAAATCACGCTGAGCTCCTTACTAGCATTCTGTCCTTCTTCTCAACACAAATCTGCATGTGTCAAAGTGGACAGTGGGGCAGAGGGATGTTAACATGACAAACCTCAGATGATATCAGTGCAACAGTAGTGTGTTTATACTGTACTGTTACGAATATCTAAATTAGAAATTATGAATTTCATGTGACGGTGTGCATATGTGTGTTTGAATTACTTACCCGGGGTTTGAAGGCGATCAATTTGAGCACCATCTCCACAGTGAAGACGGCGGTGAAGACCATATTCAGGATGTCCATAACATAATTAAACAGCTCGGACTGACCATAGTGCTAGACAGAGAAATGCATGACATTAAATTCTAGCAATGTTAACATGAAAATTACTGTATACTCTGCATACCAGTGTTGTTTTTGTTAACTAAAACTAATATTAATAAAAATACACTGCCTTTCAAAAGTGTGGAAATCAGTAAGAGTTTTTTTTAAATACGTCTCTTATGCTCATCAAAGCTGTATTTCTTTGATTAAAAACACAGAAAAAAACAGTAATATTGTGAAATATTATTGCAATTTAAAATAGCTATTTTATATTTTAATATACTTTAAAATAGAATTTATTCCCGTGATGCAAAGCTGAATTTTCAGCATCATTACTTAAGTCTTCAGTGTCACATGATTCTTCAGAAATCATTCTAATACGCTGATTTATTATCAATGTTGAAAACAATATTTTTTAAACCTGTGATACTTTTTTCAGGATGATAAAAAGTTAAAAGAACAACATTTATTCAAAATAGATTTTTTTTCTAACAATATAAGTCATTACTATCACTTTTTATCAATTGAACACATCCTTGCTGAATTAAAGTATTAATTTCTTTCAAAGAAAGAAAGAAAAAAAATAATTTACTGACTCCAAAAAAAAAAAATTAAGCAGCACAATTGTTTCTAATACTGAATCAGTAATAAATCAGTACATTAGAATGATTTCTGAAGGATCACATGACAGTGAAGACTGAAATAATAATGCTGAAAATTCAGCTTTACATCACAGGTATTAATTTGATTTTAAAGTATATTAAAATAGAAAACAGCCATTTTAAATGACAATAATATTTTACAATATTACTGTTTTTTCTGTATTTTTAATCAAATAAACACAGTCTTGATGAGCAGAAAAGACTTCTTTAAAAACATTAAAAATCGTACTGATTCCAAACTTTTGAAAGGCAGCGTAAAGTTATTAAGAAGTAAAGAAATTTGAGAAATATTTAAAACTAATAAAACAAAAGCACATAAAAATACTAAAACCTAAGCTCACATTAAAATTGAAAATATAAAAATAAAAGCTATTTCAAAATAGCAATAAATCCTATAATAATATGTAAATAATGTTTGTCTTACATAAATAAATACACAAAACATATATAAAAATATATATATATAAATTTGTAAATATATACTGTAGATATGTATTCCTATATACTACAATATTTTTTTTTTATATTTATAAAAATACATATTTTATATCTCAGCAAAGATGTAATTTATATAAATATACAGGTCATTAATAATAATAATATGTGACCTGAACCACAAAACCAGTCAAAAGGGTCAATTTTTTTTAATTGAGATTTACACATCACCTAAAAGCTGAATAAATAAGCTTTCTTTAACGTACGGTTAGTTAGGATAGGACAATATTTGGCCGAGATACAGCTATTTGAAAAAAATCTGAAATATGAGGGTGCAAAAAAATCTAAATATTGAGAAAAATCACCTTTAGTTGTCCAAATGAAGTTCTTAGCAATGCATACTATTAATCACATTTAAGTTTTGATATATTTTACAGCAGAAAATTTACAAAATACCTTCATGGAACATGATCTTTACCCAAAATCCTAATGATTTTTGGCATAAAATTGGGACCCATACAATTGTATTGTTGGCTATTGCTACAAATATACCACTGCTACTTAACACTAGTTTTGTGGTCCAGGGTCACATATTAAGTCTTTAACAAACATATTTATATTTCATCAAATAAAATTAGAAAATGAGCATATGAAGCAAGTTTGAATATTCCAACCCAAACAATTATTATTGAAACATTTAACTTTAAGAATACTCGTAATTGTCTAAGAGTAAAGAACGTTACCTGAACGGCGAGACAGATGGTGTTGAGTAAGATCAGGACAAACATGATGTACTCGAAGCCCGTGGAGTTCACCACATACCAGAACTTATACTGATACGGGTTCTTTGGGATGTACCTCCGGAGAGGACGTGCTTTTAACGCATACTCCACACACTGACGCTGAGGAACACACAGATGAAACAATGCTTTTCATTCTGTTAATTAACATACATTATCATACAGGGTTATAGTGGTTCAAACTTAAAGGATTAGTTGGTTGAAAATTTAAAGATAATGTACTCATCCCCTATCATCCAAGATGTTCATGTCTTTCTTTCTTCAGTCGTAAAGAATTGTTTTTTGAGTCCATGTATTGGACTTCTATGGTGCCCCCAAATCTGAACTTCCAAAATGCAGTTTAAACGCAGATTCAAAGGGCTCTAAACGATCCCAGCCGAGGAAGAAAGGTCTTATCTAGTGAAACGATTAAAAAAAATGACAATTTATATACTTTTTAATCTCAAACGCACGTCTTGTCTAGCTCTGTGTGAACTCTGTGTTTTTAGGGTACGTCTAAAAACTCCCATCTCATTTTCTCCTCCAACTTCATAATCGTCCTACATCTCTGCAGAAGTACCAACTCAGTTTACAAAGTGAATATGCCAAAAAAGATCAAACACCCTTTACAAAAAAAGGTAAAACAGCAATGTAGGACAATTTTGATTTTGAAGTTGGAAGACAAAATAAGACAGGAGTTTTTAGACGTACCCTAACTGTCTTGACTGGAAAAAAACTGTCAGTTCACACAGAGCTAGACAAGACGAGCATTTGAGGTTAAAAAGTATATAAATTGTACTTTTTTTTTAAAATAACCAATCGTTTTGCTAGACAAGAACCTTCTTCTTCATCTGGGATCATTTAGAGCCCTTTGAAGCTGCATTTAAACTGCATTTTGGAAGTTCAAATTTGGGGGCATTATAGAAGTCCATTACATGGAGAGAAATGCTGAAATGTTTTCCTCAAAAAACATAATTTCTTTATGACTGAAGAAAGACACAAACATCTTGCATGACAAGAGGGTGAGTACATTATCTGTACGTTTTTGTTTTGTAAGATGTCCTCACTACCTTCCTGTGCCTTGAGCGTGTCAGTTGCGTTGCTGTCTATGCAGGGCCAGCTTTTGCATTTCATCAAAAATATCTTTATTTTGTGTTCTTAAGATGAATGAAGGTCTTACAGGTTTGGAACAACTAATGACAGAATTTTCATTTTTGGGTGAACTATCCCTTTAAGAATGACGGCTCCTAATAAGCCAGTATAAGATTGTTGCAAACCGAGCCTATGATGTCTAAAAATAAGGTCTAGATGAGCAGCTCACTAGGTTTTGTGACAAACCCCATGTTCCACACACTCTTACCTGGTTCTTGTCCAGCTCACAATTCTTGTACTCTTTCTCTCCCTGTTCCTGAAAGGTCACGATGACGAAACCCACGAAGATGTTCATCATGAAGAAGGCGATGATGATGATGTAGATGATGAAGAAGATGGAAATCTCCACACGGTAGTTGTAGATCGGACCCATGTTCTCCCGGTTGGAGTCTATGGCCTTGTACAACAACCTTGGGAAAGACAAAATGCAGAAGTAAACTAAAAGAAAGTAGAGCTGAAGAAAAATTGTACTTCATTACCATTCTGTCATTCTGTCACAGTGTGTGTTAGTGTGTGTGTGTGTTAATCTAACAGAACATTTGAAGCAGTGTGGTGTTGTAATTACAGGGACAGCGTGGTACTGTTGGCATCAAGTTCACAGTGGCACTTACCAACAGCGCCAATACAAACACAACAACCACAATAACACACTCGTTCATTTCCCCCGTGGTTTTGAACGAGGAAACTCGACTGTCTGAGTAAGAATGTGTAATACAAGAACCAATATTAGCCATTTCACAATATCCAATTACACTGAGCTATTTTCACAATCACCAGTATTACAGAGTAATGCTGATTTAACGATACACAAAATAATAGGTTTCAAAATAATAGGTTTCTGATTACTGATTATATTGATGAACTGAAATTTTGGCTCCTTTTAAAATGGATACATACAGAGCAATAAAATTAATACATATATGTACTTAGTATTTATCTATATCATTGTCTATAAAAATACAATTCTGTCTATAAAAATAAAATATCTGATGTATCGTAAGGTGCATAATATAACAATGAAATAACACACAAATAAAATTAGTCTGATATATATATATATATATATATATATATATAAATAAATTAAAATAAAAAAATAATAAATAAAATAATATTACTGATAAAATAAAAAGATAAAATTAGTCGTTTTTTTCATAAAATAAACTAAAATAAAGGTGCTGTTCTATATCCGATCTATAGTAAGGTGCATGGATAAAATACAATTAAATATAAAATAAAACAATAAAAATAGTGATATTCTATATCTGATCTAAATTACAAAAATATCATAAAAAAGGTGTCATTCTATGTCTGATTTATAAGGTGCATAAAAAATAAACTAAAAAGGCTTATTCTATATCTGATGAATATTAAGGTGAATCAAAACAGTTAAATACAATTTTAAAATCACCTAAAAGAAATCAAAATAATGAAATAAAATTGCTAAAAAAAAATACAATAAAGGTGCTACTCTATATCTGATGTATAATAAGATGTATAAATTAAATAAAATATAAAATAAAATAAAATATAAAATAATGATCTATATTATAAAAGTATAATATCATAAAAAAGGTGTTATTATATGTCTGATTTATAAGGAGCATAAAAAATAAAATTACATTGTAAAATAAATTAAAATAAATATACCTTATTTATTTTAAAGTGCACAAAATAAAATAAAATAACAAAATGAGAAAAAAAAATACTGCTATTCTATATCTGAGATATATTCTGTTGTATTGTTGAATGCTTACGCTGGCCAGCCTTCAAACGTGGACACTGTGAATAGAGCCATCATGGCCATGAGCACGTTATCAAAGTTGAAATCGCTGTTGTGCCAATGGCGCTTCTGGATGATTGGCTGGTTCACGTCTCCCTCCTTATACATGATATATGTTCCCCTGAGACACAGAAAATGTTATTTTCACCTTTAATAGCTGTTTTGTAAAAGTTACGACAATAATTGTACACTTTATGAAAGCAACTAGACTTATTAGAAAGTCATATTTTATAAGTGCATATGTCAGGAATGATTAAAAAGTTAGACTCACTTGCACTCTTCTGGGCTGGTCTTGGTTTCATCATTACAACGGTAAAACTTCCCCTGAGGAAAAATAAGGAACGTGTCAATGTTTTCACAAAATATTAAGCAGCAAAACTGTTTTCAACATTGATAATAATCAGAAATGTTTCTTGAGTGGCAAATCAGGATATTAGAATGATTTCTTAAGGATCATGTGATACTGAAGACTGGATGATGCTGTAATGATGTTGAAAATTCAGCTTTGGATCACAGGAATAAATTACATTTTAAAATACATTAAAATTTAAGAGAGTTATTTTGAATTAGAATATTTTTTCAGAATATTACTGTTTTCACTGTATTTTTATCAAATACATAAACAAAAAACACCACATATAAATATTTTACCTTGAAGAGCTGTACACCAATGCAGGCAAACATGAACTGCAGCAGCGTGGTGACAATCATGATGTTTCCGATAGTCCTGATGGCCACAAACACACACTGGACCACATGCTGCAGAAAGCAAAAATTGTCAGACGCAGGTAAAATTAGCTGGAAGGGCATGTAAGCCTTATTTTCACCCCATAAAAATAATCATATTAACATGTACATTTGCTGAAGACAATTAATTAAGTAAAGCAACGGACAGAACCTTCAGTCCTTTAGCTCTGTTTATGGCCCTGAGTGGACGCAGCACCCTTAGAACCCTCAGAATCTTCACTACTGAGATGGCCGACGATCTGCAGGAGACACAAGTGTTTACGTTACCAAAACAAAAAAAAAAAAATAGGGAACAAAAGAAAAAATCCATGTAAGTCCTTATGATGCTGGTTTCTTTGACAGGTTTCTAAACCAGCAAGACTTCTGTTGTCAGCTCGGTTCATGATGCTATGATAAGTTTCATTGCAGATACTGACACGGAAGAGAAGAAACTTGAATAAAATCATTATTTTTGTTTTCTTTGCACAGAAAAAGTATTCTCATAGCTTTATAAAATGATGGTTGAACCACTGATGTCACATGGACTATTTTAACAATGTCCTTACTACCTTTCTGGGCCTTAAACGTGGTAGTTGCGTTGCTGTCTATGCAGGGTCAGAAAGCGTTTGGATTTCATCAAAAGTATTTTAAATTGTGTTCCAAAGATAAACAAAGGTCTTACAGGTTTGGAACACTGTGTTGTTACCTAAATGATCCACAGCTGTTTTTGTTTAGTGATAGTTGTTCATGAGTCCCTTGCTTGTCCTGAACAGTTAAACTGCCTGCTGTTCAGCAAAATCCTTCAGGTCCCACAAATTCTTTGGATTTCAGCATTTTGTGTATTTAAAACCTTTTGAACAATGACTGTATGATTTTAAAATCCATCTTTTCACACTAAGGACAACTGAGGGACTCATATGCAACTATTCCAGAAGGTTCAATCGCTCAGTGATGCTCCAGAAGGAAACGATGCATTGAGAGCTGGGGGAGGGGGTGAAAACTTTTGAACAGAATGAAGATGTGTAAATTTTTCTTATTTTGCCTAAATATAACATTTTTTTCATTTAGTACTGCCCTTCAGAAGATACTTACATGTTTCCCAGAAGACAAAATAAGTTCAATTTACCCTGATCTTCAAATTCCAAAAGTTTTCACCCCCCAGCTCTTAATGCATTGGGTTTCCTTCTGAAGCATCAGTGAGTGTTTGAACTTTCTGTAATAGTTGCAACTGAGTCCCTCAGTTGTTCTCAGTGTGAAAAGGTGGACCTCAAAATAATAGTCTTTGTTGGAAATTGTTCAAATACACAAAAATGCTGAAAAACCAAAGAATATATGGGACCTGAAGGATAGCGGCGCTTCTAATTACAAGTTTGGAAAGACAGAAAGATAAGTGACCCAAACTAACAGCAGATGCAGAGATGGAGATTTTAAAATCACACTGCACAGTCTTAAAGTACAACAATCACTCACTGAATTCCGAAGGACACCAGCGACACGCCGACCACCAGCAGATCTAGAAGATTAAAGTAGTTCCTGCAGAAAGCCCCCTTGTGCAGAAACGCGCCATAGGTGGTCATCTGACAAAACAAGCATAGATGGTTAAAACTTGCTCCACCATAAAAAAAGACACACAGAAAATATAGCAAATCACACTCTCAGGCAGAGAACACACTCTCACACACACTCGTATAGACAGAAACATACATATACACTCCTTATCATCACTCTTTTTTAAGGGTGGCGTGCTCGGAGTTGGATTAAAGGCGAGATCCTAGCACTAACTCCGCCAAACCCTCACGGCCTGATTCCACATGAATGTAGTAGTAAGCTCTGTTTCACAATCCGCCACTAGGGGGCCCGGCAATAAAACATGCTGTTTGTTGCCGAGCTTTGAAGGGGCCTAAACTATGACAGAAGAAATAAGGATCGACAGAAAGAATACAGGAGGAGAGGATAAAAGAGCAAGAAAAGAGGAAAGAGAACCTATCTATTAGGCGATCTGAAATGAGAACTTCCCTTACTGTCACATTCATGTGAGCCGTTTTTTTTTTTTTATCCTCGAGAACATTTCGCCCTGTTCCCTCTGCAAGATTCGGTAAAGAAAAGAGGGGGAAGAAGCTCCTACTGCAACTTCATATTCAGCAGGCAGAGAAAAAACCAGCCAAAACCAAAGCAAGTCGCTCCAAAATCATGAATGCAAAGGAGTCGTTTGCTGAATGTATATGAGTACAGATGCAACCACACACCACGAAGGCAAGCACTGGGTTATGCTAACGTTAGGCCGCTGATCAGAGACCAATTTTGAGTAAGATTGTAGGTTGTATAAAATAAAATGTTTTTAGGTAGCAGTTGCTAGTCCAAGATCAGCACTTATAATAATCTCTCCACAAAACAAGAGGATTTGTTCAGAATATTATTACATTCTTTAAAGACCCAATTAAAATCATTTAATAAGTGCAGTTTTCTTGTTTTCTACTATATGTTGACATACTTCCAGTTGATAATAGCTAACAGCCATTTAATGAGGTCCTACACTACCAGTCAAAAGCTTTTGAACAGTAAAGTTTTTAACAAAGTGTCTTCTGCTCACCAAGCCTGCATTTATTTGATCCAAAGTACAGCAAAAACTGTAAAATTTAGAAATATTTTTACTATTTAAAATAACTGTTTTCTACTTGAATATATTTAAGAATGTAATTTATTCTTGTGATTTCAAAGCATCATTACTCCAGTCTTCAGTGTCACGTGATCCTTCAGAAATCATTCTAATGTTCTGATTTGCTGCTCAAAAAGAAAAACAGCATTTATCTTAAATCATTTGTAACATTATAAATCTCTTTACTGATCAATTTAAAACATCCTTGCTAAATAAAAGTATTAATTTCTATCATTTCTGAGGTCTTGAACACTATGTGTGTGTGTGTTTAGGATCCAAAGCTCAGAACAGTAACAAAACAGCTTTTCTAAGTTAGGAAATGAATAAGTAGCTGCCTTTTGTGGCTTTTTTAATTACTGGAAACATAATATAAAGATTTATTTAAAATGAAAAAAAAAAAAAAAAAAGAAAATGTCAAATTCTGTACTGGTAGTTAAGTAAATATTTTTAAATGACAAAAATATATATTTTTCTTTTTTTTTTTTTATTTATACACAATTTCTTTAAATCATAAAATTTCTCAGATTTTCTCAAACTGTTACTGTAAAATTAGTTTTTAATGTTAAATAAAAATGTAAATATTTTTTTCAATTACTGAAACAAAGTTTAAATAAAATTAAATATACATTAAACACATTAAAAAAAAATAGGAATTGCTGCATTAGAAAGTAACCAAAATATTTAAGTTACTAAAACCGGAAAATGAATTAAAGCTAAAAAAAAAAATTATTCAGATACCAGATATAATTTTTGTTTTTTGTTTTTTCACTAGTGGGTGCAGGACACTATAGTTCATTTATGTAAGTGAGGATAGCAAAATAAATTAAACTGTGACATATTACTTCCAAAAATTGTTTATACAGTGGACTACCAGTAAAACTGATAAAAATTTGGGACCAAAGATTTTTCAGACACCTCGACCTGAGCGTGTTTTGCTCAAGTGTTTTTTTTTTTTTATGGCTAATGAGACCTTTTTATACCACAGACTGAACAAAATTAAGAATTGCTTGGTAAATGGTCAACAAAGTACTGATCGTTGTGTAAATATTGTCACACTAACAGTTGTCTGAATTTCTGGTGGATTGTAATCCATTACATACCTTTCTTCTCGTCATATTTTATTCTAATCTATAGCGAGTAACTGTGATCATGTGAGAAATGTTGAAGGTGTCTGAAAAAAAATCGGTTTGACTGTAAATAAGATCATTTGCACACTGTGCATAGTATTCATAGTATTAACTGCAGGAATAGTACAAATAGCACTGTAGTGTGATTATCTGAACACAGCTAGAGAATTACTGCAGCTTCATGAAATAAGTGTGCTGCCCCGTTCGGCGCTGGAGGTCACATTGCATTGATATGCACTCAGTCAAGGGGTTTGAACCATGTTCTGTCCAAGCATGGTTGTATTTGCCCCCTCTTTTATGGACTGGATACGGGCCAATCGGTTATGAAGGCATGAGAGAGGCAGTGTCATTTTCATTTCACAAAGAGTTGCATAGTTTCGTCTTTTTGAAATGAGTTTCTTTCCTCACCAAAAAGCATTTTAGTTTCACAGACACATCCTGTGTGATTTCCCCAGATCGGTTTCCTTCCTAACCCCACTTTGACCAATTCAATCCCTGTCGTTCTCCCCCAAAAGAAAGGTGAAAACCTGACAACTCTTGTGCATTTGTTTGATGAAGATGTGCTTTCATGTTCTGAGACATTCTTTTCTTTTAGTCTTTTAGTAAAAGAGGTGCCATGGTTTAAAAAAAGAGAAAGAAAAGAGATTGATCAAGCCAGGTAGTACTGAAGTAGCAGGTGACACACATGGAGAGAATGCAGCCAGGCCTGTGTGCCGAGAGGTTACCTTCAACACGATCTCAAATGTAAACATACTAGTGAAGACATAATCTGCATAGCCTAGGACCTGGAATAAACCAGACGGTTACAGCGTTACTGCACATACACCACACACAACACCAGCACAGGGCAGGACATTTACCTTTAACACGATCTCTACAGTAAAGATAGCCGTGAAAGCATAGTCAAAGTAACCAAGTATCTGCAAAGAGCAACGTACATGTTTAACAAAGATTAAGGACATTCAGCAATCAGCATTTAGTATCAGAATAGAACTAGATTTAGAATTGTAGGTAAATGTTATTCAGTTTAGTTCATTATTCCAGGTGTACCACTGGGTCAGTTACGGTAACACCACAAAAACATTACGGTTTCAGTGAAGGTAGCTTCCTTAGTTTGAAAGAAAAGGGTTAGCAAACATGAAGAGGTGAAGGAATAACAGACGCACAAAGCTAGTCATATACAACTTCGCTTTGGAAAATGCTTATTTAATCAAAAACTAAATAGATCTTAATAAAAAAAAAATAGTAGTATTTTACAATATTCACATTTGAAAATCAAAAGTTTACTTAATAACAATTAAACATCACTTACCATGTTGTTTTAGTTGAATTAATTAAGTATGAACATGTTTTGGACATTATTAAAGTAATCTTTACATTTGCAGAACCAAACTGTTTGTGTGTGCATGTTTTACTCACAATATTCCGGGCAGAGAAGTTTCTGATTGGGTCCTCAGCTGCCAAGGAGGCGGAGCTTAGCATGATGAAGACGAGGATGAGGTTGGTGAAGATGTGGTGGTTTATCAGCTTGTGGCACGCGACTCGAATTCTACAGAGAAAGACAAAAAGATGCACTGAAACACATCTTGAACGTTGTACGTGTGATTTACAGTCCAGAAGATTCAAATGTGAAAAAAAATCATTTTATGAGTAATTAAAATCATAAAATCAGTTGTTTAGTGACTTTAAGTAATAAGAAACATGTGGATTTAATCCCTTGCTCAGGTTTTTCCATGTATTGTCCAAAAAGAAAAACAAACATTGTGGTAACACATTCTTGGCAAAAAAAAAAACATTTGAAGAGCAAAATTTTGTGACAGATTCTGTCCAAACATCTTATTAATTCCTTCACCACAAGAGTCTACTAATTTTAATGAAATAATGCATATTACAGTGCATTTTGTCATTTAAATGTTCTCATTTGTCCTCAAATGGTGTTATTATTTTCGGTTACTGAAAAAGATTAAATAAAATATTAATATTAGATTAACACACTTAAAAAAAAAACCTAAATAATTTTTTTTTTAAATTCCCTTGCTACAGAAATAAGTACACCAATTACTCAAACTGAAATATAAATAAACCTAAATAAAAATATTGAAAAAAATAAATAAATAATAAAGCTGACAAAACAAAATTACAAAAACTAAAACGAGATGAAACATTTTAATAAATGCTATAATGCTATATAAATTATATTAAAATAGCACTAACCCAAATACAGTGCATCCATAATTATTATATTCATATTCTGATCCTTCTCATGGGCATTTAATAATTTTTGACTTTTCAGACTGAGCTGAATCTCTTTTTTGGCTCATTTTATTTGTAAAAGAAAACCTGCTTAATAATTATGCAAACTTGAATATAAGGCGCTTTTCACTTCCAGCCTTCATGGACAATTATTATTATATATCACTTATGAAAGATGAAATTAAATAAATTATAGTAGTTATTAAGACTGATGTGGTTTGGATTTGTTAAATTGTGCTTGGAAAGAAATATGACAAGAACATTAACCATTATATATTAATAATTATATAGAATTCTATATATTATATATTATAATTATGCACTGTAGTAGAGGATGGTGCTAGCAACACCAAGGTAATGGGTTCAATTCTCAGGGAAAGCATAAATAGATATGTATACGTTGAATGCAATAAAAGCATCTGCCAAATGCATATAATGCAATGCAACTTCAGCTGCAGAACGATTAGTTGCAATTAATCGATTCAAAATAAAAGTTTATGTTTGCATACTATATGTGCGTGTACTGTGTATATTTATTATGCATATATAAATACACACATGTATATATCTAGGAAAAAATGTGTTAGATTTATATGTAAAATATTTCTATTTATAGTGTTTACATACAATTCATACACATATTTTTTCAAAATATATACATATGTGTGTGTGTATTTATATATACACAGTACACACACATATAGTATGCAAACATAATTTTTTATTTTGAATCGATTAATTGCGACTAATCGTTTTGCAGCTTTACAATGTACAAGGAGAATAACTCAGATATGTGTCTACATGTCTCTGTTCCTGTCTAGTTCCTGTCAGTGTATGTTTGAACAGACTTCTGTGTGAAACATACGGGTTTGTGTTGCTAAAGATGAAGAACGCACTGCCCTCTGGGATTGGCGTGATTTTCTCCTTCTTAACGAGCTCTGAGATCTGTGGGCGGGGCCCCGCAGGAACGTCCGGCTCGTCTTCATCCTCCTCTGTTACATGGACACGATGATCAGGACAAGCATATAAAAAAATAGTCTTCAATGTGTAACTACAAGCAAATGTACAGTATTTCTTTACCTGCATTGTCCTTCTCATCCTCCTCTCCAGCCTGAAGGAAAAAAACAATGTTATTATATCATACTACTAACACAAGAACACATAAAATACAAACATGGAAAAAATGAGTTACCTTGGCATCATCTTCATTTTCATCATTTTCATCACTGGAAAAAACAAATAAAAAACAAGCACACTGAAAAATGCAATACACAAGCATCAAACTAGACTCAGGCCCTCAACGTCTGATTAAATGACCTCTACAAGGTTTTATCTTTTACCCTTTCTTCTTATCGTCGCTGTCTGTGTTCAGGGACTCGGCGTCGGCAAGGTTGTCCACAGCGATAGCCAAGAATACATTCAGAAGAATGTCTAGGTGTCAATGTGTTAAGCAAACCAACAGTAATTATAAGGCTCTTAAGCAAACAACAAACGATCTATTTGGTTTCCATCTTTCCACAATATGCACTATGTATTTGACATTTATGTATTTGCTCTGCAATAGAAAAAAACTATATACATACACTACCAGTCAAAAGTTTTTGAACAGTAAGGTTTTTAATGTTTTTTTTTTTAAAGAAGTCTTTTCTGCTCACCAAGTCTGAATTTATTTAATCCAAAGTACATCAAAAACAGTACAATTTTGAAACATTTTTACTATTTAAAATAACTGTTTTCTATTTGACTATATTTTAAAATGTAATTTCTGTGATTTCAAAGCTGAATTTTATAAATATATCATTAAATTATATATATTATTAACAAATATATATATATATATATAGATAGAGAGAGATTAATTAATTACCACACCATGAAAAGTACTTCATAAAACCTCCTGTTGTTTTCTGTGGAGCAAATAACTGAATATCGATTTAAAAAGTTAAATGCTTAAAAAAATATAAAAGAAAAAGAACAACATTTATTTAAAATAGTAAAAAGATTTCAGTCATCAATTTAATGCGTCTTTTCTAAACAAAAGTTTTTAACTCCTAACCCCCCCCAAAAAATACCGTATTCTTGCATAAAGGATTAGTTACAACTTTTTTTTTTCTTGAAAGGACAGTGGGGATATGACAGGAAATAAGTGGGAGAGAGAGTGGGGACTGGGTCGGGAAATGTCCACGAGGCAGGATTCGAACTCGGGACTCCCAAAGCGCAAACGCATCATATGTCGGCACACTGCCCACAAGGATATCGGTGCTGACAGGACTAGTTAACAACTTATCCCCAACTAGGTTAACACCAGTAGATGAACTCCTAAAGGAAATTTTAAAAATGCTCTAGGCTGATTTTATGTTTCCTTCATTAGGTCAGCAGCTGTAAGAGGATACAGTTACCACAGATAAAGAGGATGATGAAGTAGATGCACACGATCATTCCAGACGATGACGGGCCGCCATACGCCATAATTCCATCATACATGACGGCATTCCAATCTTCACCGGTCAAAATCTAAAAAAACAACAACATATCATTAACATCAGTAAACACTTAGCCATCAAAATCAAATTTAAAGACTTAGCAGACGCACACAGACAGACCTGAAACACAGTGAGCAAGGCCTGAGGGAAGTTGTCAAAGGTGCTCCTCTTCGTTTGTGTCTCGTCAAAGTTAAACTTGCCGCCGAACACCTGCATACCGAGGAGGCTGAAGATGATGATGAAGAGGAAGAGCAGCAGCAGCAGAGAAGCGATAGACTTCATGGAGTTTAGCAGAGACGCCACCAGATTACTGAGAGACGCCCAATGACTAAAGACAAAAGAGATCATGTAAAACACACATTTCTGGATGAACTATTACTTATAATTTTCATTCCTTTATTCCGATTCCTTACCGTGTGACTTTAAAGATCCTGAGAAGTCGCACGCATCGAAACACTGAGATGCCGAGAGGTGACATGATCTCAAACTCGACTAGGATCGTCTCGGTGATGCCTCCGCACACCACAAAGCAGTCAAAGCGATTAAACAGAGACACAAAATAAGCCTGGAGGCCCAGACTGTACATCTTCACCAACATCTCACACGTGAACAGGGCCAGCAGCACTTTATTGGCCACATCTACAAGAGAAAACCAATCGTGTTGAAAGCACAAAGGACATAGTGAGAATGTAAAGCAGTCTTGATTTTTTACATTTATTGCGAGTGCACAGACACATGAAGCGCTCACCCTGGACTTGCGTGAGCCACAAGGGCTGGTTGTAATGTTCTGAAGAGATGGTCAAAGTGTTGAGGAACACCAGGATGATCACCAGCCAATAGAACGGCACAGATTTCACAGCCAAACGACAATTCCTCCGACACAAGCGGTTCCAGCGACGCCAGCGCCGACTGAAAGAGGAGGCAGTGAAGTCAGACAACATAGACAAAACAGAAAAACTGACAACAGAATGAATCATACAGTTGAAGTCAAAAGTTTACATACACATAGAATCTGAAAAATGTTAACTACTTTACCAAATTAAGAGGGCATGCAATGCATGCAATATTTTATTTTGTACTGACCTGAATACGATATTTCACATAAAAGACATTTACATACAGTCCACAAGATAAAATAATAGCTGAATTTATTAAAAATGACCCTGTTCAGAAGTTTACATACGCTTGATTCTAAATACTGTGTTGTTCTGAACAATATGTCCTTGTTTGTTCTGAACAGTTAAACTGCCTGCTGTTCTTCAGAAAAATCCTTCAGGTCCCACAAATTCTTTGGTTTTTCAGCACTTTTGCGTATTTGAACCCTTTCCCAAAAAGACTGTATGATTTTAAAATCCATATTTTCACACTGAGGACAACTGAGGGACTCATACGCAACTATTACAGAAGGGTCAAACGCTCACTGATGCTTCAGAAGGAAAAACAATGCATTTAGAGCTGGGGGGTGAAAACTTTTGAACTGAATAGAGATGTGCACATTTTTCTTATTTTACCTAAATATTATGTTTTTTTTTTCATTTTGTACTGCCCTTCAGAAGCTACAGAAGATAATTACATGTATCCCAGAAGAGAAAATAAGTTAAATTTACCCTAATTTTCCAATTCCAAAAGTTTTCACCCCCCGGCTCTTAATGTACTGTGTTTCCTTTTGAAGCATCAGTGAGTGTTTGAACCTTCTGTAATAGTTGCATATAAACGTACTGTACAGTATGTAAATGTTTGAACGGGGTAATTTTAATAAATTCAACTATTATTTGTGGACTATATGTAAATGTACTAAATAAAAAAATACATGCATTTTGTGTGATCCCTCTTTCTTTTCTAAAATTAACATTTTGCAGATTCTGCAAGGTGTATGTAAACTTTTGACTTCAACTGTACATGATACATAAAACTAGATAAATAGAATGCTAGACAGAACACTAGAACAAAAGAGAGAGAATGCTAGATAGACAGAACACTAGACAGAACACTAAAAAATAGGTATAACACTAAATAGAACAACAGAATGCTTCTGTAGATAGACAGGAGGCTAGAATGCTAAATAAAACACTTGACTGATAGACAGACAGACAGATAGACGGATAGATTCCACACTAGACAAAAAAATGCTAGAACACTAGACAGGATACTACAATGTTAGAACACTAGCATACCATCATAGCATGCCAGAAAGAAAACAAGCTAACTATACAGACTGAATGCTAGCAAGCTAAACAGACAGAATGCTACATAGATAGAATGAGACAGTTGAAAGTCTAGCTAGCTAGCATTCTATTTATCTAGCTAACATTTCCTTTACGAAAATTAAGCATGGTTTTACTGTAGTAAAAGTGTAGTAACCATTTTTTTGGCATATTGATTACCTTTCATTAAATTATGGTTAGCACAGCAAAACCATTGTTATTTTGTGGTTACCATGTAGTACCCTTTTTTATTTTGGTTTTATTTGTAGTAAAACCTTGGTTAATTTTCGTAAAGGTTTATATAGCTATAGTAGCTAATATTTTATCTGTCTAGCATTCTATCTGTGCATCTCAGTGTTGTTAGATAGCTAGATCTAGCTAGCAAAAACTCACATGATACATGCAACAACATACAGCTTTAAATAAACATTGGTGTGAACTTTACTGACCTGAACTTTGATTTTGAAATTTTTTGACTGTAAATTAAAAGAAATTGTAAAGTTAAAAAACAAGCCAGTATATACATATACTACCAGTCAAAAGTTTTTGAACAGTAAGATCTTTAATGGCTTTTTAAGAAGTCTCTTCTGCTCACCAAGCCTGCATTTATTGGATCCAAAATACAGCAAAAACAGTACAACTTTGAAATATTTTTACTATTTAAAACAACCATTTTCTATTTAAATATATTTTAAAATGTAATTTATTCCTTTGATTTCAAAGCTCAGTTTTTAGCATGATTACTCCAGTCACATAATCCTTCAGAAA
>JAHKKF010498672.1:0-10533 GCA_019740295.1 Labeo calbasu | reverse complement strand
AGATTCAGTATTCCTCAAAATGAATAAAAACAGTGAAATGCAAACTCAAAATATGATGCAACCCTGCAATAATTAAATATGTTAAATAAAACAAATATCTTTTATGTATTTAATCCCATTTTATTAACCAGTGTCTTTGCTACTGACCTTCGATGATGCAATTCAACCATACTAATAGGCAAAAATTACTTTAGAAAAACTAGCATTTGTGCTTCATTCTTTTTATAGCTGAAGAATTATCTCCTGCATAAATGTACTTTTCTTTCAGCCTGAGGTGAATTCATTTCACTTTTGGTGTAAAAGGGCTTTTACATTAGAATTGTTTTATACCAAAAACAAAGAAGTAAGCCCTGCCCGAATTTAAAGTAATGCAAGAGTAATGTAGCGCATTTCTTTCCATCAAAAGTAACTAAGTAACGTAATTGGTTACTTTTTCAGGGAGTAACGCAAAATTGTAATGCATTACTTTTAAAAGTAACTTTCCCCAACACTGGTGTTGCTACGATTACTGGTAAGGAATATGGGCTTGATTTCCGTTGCGAAGTTCATACAAACAGTATTCCATAAGCTTCTGTAAGCTGCTGTTTGAACGAGACATTTTGAGACTCACACCTGTAAGTAAATGAGGTTGTCAGTCCCAAAAACTGACTATGTGAAAGTAGCCATAGTTAAAAAAAAAAAAAAAAAGTAGAAACAATATTGTTAGAATCACTTTCACAACAATTTTTTTTTTCCAGCTGATGAACAATAAAAACATTGAGAACAGTAGACAACAACTGTAGCATGTGCTTATTATAAACTGTTACTGTCCATTTGTGTTGATGCTGATATTGTTATCATTAGAGTTTTCATTACTGGTGTGAATGAACCTTTATTCTATGAATTTCTTCTAAATACAATTCACTCGCTGATCCAATTAAAATAATAAAAAATAGCTAGTGTAGAACATGTTCGCACACTAAATATAACTTTTTCTCTTACTAGATGTAACGTATGGGAGAAGAAAATTAAAAAGACATGGTCACTGCACTGGTATTAGCACAGCAATTGATCATTGGGTAAGCTCAATGTGCCATATCTGTCATGTAGCCGCCTACAAACGAAGCACAAGCTCTGCTCTCCAGCATAAGAGCAACTACAAAAACTTCAGCATAACAGAAAGCCTTCTAAATATCCAAGAAATCTCAACATTAAACAATAGCAAGTCTCCTTACCAATAAACACAGAAAATGTCAGAATTAAGTGATATTTTATCTCTAAATTAGGTTTCTTTGGAAAGCATGCTGGGAACTAGAAATCTATTGTGTTTTGTTTGCCAACACAAAAGATTTAGTCAACTTCCAATGTACTAATTTAATTGGAATGAACATAATGGAATTCAAATTGTTATAAAATGTTCAAGAATTGTCTAGCTTTAGCTCATTTTAATTAAGTTAACCAAGCCAACGGTTTTTTATCAGCCTATTTTGAGTTCACTTTCCATTCTTACCATTCTTAACTACAATAAACTGTGAAATATGTTATTTTCCAGAGATACTTTAATTGTAATGGCATAAAACAAGTTTTTAGGATTTTACTTGTGAAGAGTTATCTAATGAACAAAAACATAACCCACTGCACAAGTATTCATTCATAACTGATGCAATAGCAGCATATGAATTTTGACTGAAGGTCAGAACTGTTAGTTTCTAAATTCAGCAAGGCGAAGGTTACCTTTCCCATTATTTTTGTCTTGGAATAGCTTAGCAAGGCAGTTTTCTCCATATAGATTTCAATTTCCATTCGTTTTCACACCCACCCGGACCATCAAGATCTTACAGATTGTTCTCATTATCCCCATTAAATCAAATTGTTAGACTTGCCAGCAAAACCTCTTTAAAATCGCCCATCATTTTATCATTTGTCCAGGAGTCGATGTTTCTAGAAGATAAATGCTATAAACATCGGTCAGCATAACAAGCTAGATTGCGCTTGGAAACCATTTACTAGACTTGATGAAATAGCTCTGTTGTCAATACTTCAGTCGTTTCCTTTTAAAAAATTTTACGTGACCTGTTATATAAATTCCAGTAGTGATTTTTCTTGAAAAAGAACTAATTTAATTCAAATCACAGCTTAGTTTGATGAAACTATTGAATTCAAGGTTGAGAACTTGTGTGACATTCCAGATGTCCAGATCTTGAATGTGAATCAGTTTGGCAGCTGATAATATTGTCTGCGTCTCTACAGTAGATGAAAAATAATGTCGTTTCATAAAGGTGACTGAGAGAGTTGGCACATCCCGGTACATCTGTTTCAGCATACACATTATTCATATCGCAGCAAAATTATCCTTAGTAGCTGTTAAATGATTGTCTGATAAATCCAGCAGCCCGTGAAAGTAATTGCAGTGTAAGAACTATAAAACTGTGTCTTACTTTCACATGGAACTTTACAGGGTTTCCTCAATGCATTTATGACCTTAACCCAACATATCTAATGTCTCTCATGGCAACTCATGGACCGCCTGACTTCCAGTGGACGGAGAATATGGAGATCAAACAGGTTTCCTCTCTGCATGGTATGAACATTTTCTTCACCTCCCACTGAGTCCTGGATGCTTAGTATCAGTTCAGATATTAGCAGCACAGCGGGGTAACAGAGACATGTTTAGATCTCAAGGATACACACAAATAAACACATGCACACTCGTCGGACTTGTTTTAGCAAAGCCTGGTAGGGTATGAGGAGTCTGCAGTATGACATATTGTTGCTAAAATGGAACAATAGTAAGGGGGTCAATGACAAATTAGGATGTCTGGGATGTTGAAAAGGAGATTTTGTGTAATATGTAGATCAAAAACAGAAGTTTTTAAAAATGTGGATGTTTAATTTAAACTTTTACATTGGAAACATGTAATTCAGAAGTCAGAATTGCATTTTATATTTAAAGGGATAGTTCACCCAAAAATGAAATTGCTGTCATTAATTACTCGCCCTCGTGTTGTGCCAAACCCATAAGACCTGCTTCAGAACACAAATTAAGATATTTTTGATGAAATCAGAGAGCTTTCTGACCTTAGACAGCAATGCAACTGACACATCATTTTTGCCACATGAACTGTTTTAACAATGTCCTTACTACCTTTCTGGGCCTTAAATGTATTTAAATGTTGGTTTCTTTGGTTCATTTGGTCTGGACCAAAAAGAAAAAAATGATACATTTGGTCCTGGCATTTCACACTGGCATTTTTGACAGTGAACCTAAAGATATCGAACCTAAAGATATCGAACCTAAAGGCATAGTGATACGTTCACAACCCGATTGGTTGGGTTGAATGACGTATATTTCGTGACGGAACTCACCGAACACTCCAAACAAAAGGAAAAGATGCATTTGACTTAAAGCGGCGCTGCGGGTGTATGACAACAAAGTACCCATTCACTGAACGGTCTGCTCATTGCCGCTTTAAAGGGGTCATCGGATGCCCATTTTCCACAAGTTGATATGATTCTTTAGAGTTTCAATAAAAAATTTATGATATACTTTGGTTAAAAATTCTCAATGGTTGTGTAAAACAACACCCTTTTTGCCAAAATCAGCTCTGAAAAATCATCCCGTTCTGGTCGAGGCTGCTTTAAATGTTAATGAGCTCTGCTCGCCCCGCCCCTCTCTTCTCTCTGTGGAGTGACGAGCCTGTTTACTTTAGCCGCATTTAGCCGCGTTTAGCCGCTAAACTTGCTAACTAGCACGTTATTAGGAAAAGTGATTGCAGAGATTCATAAAAAAAAACTTCTGCTGTAGGTGAAGCTGGATCACGTATGATTTGTGTGAACATAGACGCATTTTTATAGATCGGAAGGCGCATTCCCTTCACAAACAAACTTAATCCACTGCATCTTCAGCGGTTCAGATGTCGGGAGTAAATGACAGCCACTATGTTCATTATTACATCCAGCAACACAACACCTTAATCGCTCATTCTGAGATATTCTTGTCTAACTTACATCCCTGCTCTGGCATCGGACTGTTACAGCTGCTCTGAGGTAAGACGCTCATGTCAATCAACTATTGTGGGAGTGGCCTCTGTCACCCTACTCAAATGAATCGTACTAACAGAGCAATTGCACCAGAGTTTGCTTTAATCGAACCACACATGACAAGTGTGAACACACCCTAAATTTGTGTTCCGAAGATGAACGAAGGTTTTACATGTTTGAAACGACGTAAGGGTGAGCAATTAATGAAAGAATTTTCATTATTGAGTGAATTATCTCTCTAAATAACCTAATAAAAAAGTGAAAATCCATAAGCTAACATCTTGTTTAAAGCCAAGCCTTGTTTTGCCATGAATGGCCTAAATGTGTCAGCTGAGAATCAGTCCCATCAGAATGTAATCGTACATGTTTCATTTTGTTCTGCTTCCTTGTGAAAAAGAGCCTGCCCTTTTCCCAACATCTTTTGAATGCTTTGACATCTCTGACATTTGTGCTGTCAGACATTTGTGCGTGGCTGGACATGTACATTATGGACATAGACATATTCTTTTCATAAATAAAGATCTCTGGGTTTTGACAGGATGTACCAAATGCTTTGCCATATGCTAAGTAAATCATTTTTATAAATTTTTATAGCCAAGTAAGAGAAAAAAATTGTGAAGGTAGCTATTTTGTACACATCATTAAATATTCAAATGTTCAAAACAAGTCATCAGAAAAAAAAGCAACTTCAGATGACATATGGGACGAAAACCAAACCAAAATTTGAGCATTAAATATGACAAGCTAGATCAAAGTAATTTACAGCAATAATTTCTCTCTGTATTGTTAGTTTTAAATAATTCCAAAACTAAATCAGTGAATAACATAAATGTAAATGGTTATGAGGTCAGACAAAGTTTTGTTTGCAGTACTTAGTTTCATGCAAACTAGGTCAATTCAGCTTTATCATGTAATCTGTCACATAGCGTGACATGAAAAAATTATGCTGGCAGTCAAAAGTCTTCCAAGACTAGTCAATGTCCAGAGCTGAAAGAAAACTGTGTTCAGCTTAATAATGCATCAAGATCAAGTTCAGTTTTCCAGCTATCACTTTCTTTTTGCATATGATAATGATGGATCTGTGCAGATTTAGTGAGGATTAGAGCTGAAGCAGAACTTAGAAAGTAGAGCTCAGCAGAAATGCGCTTGCTTAGGTTTCTGTCACTTAAATCCAAATGTAAACATAAATAAGCTGGATCAAACAACTGCACTTTTACTGTTGTATATATAAAGAAGAGGTTATACAATATTGGAATATATGCATGCATTAGACATGTACGCATTTGGTAACACATCAAAGGAGAAAGATTTTAGGGGTTTTATGTTTGGCAAGATATCACAGAGCCAATGTGGCACACACTGTCCATTTTCAGACAGCCACATATAAATGTTCAGCATAAATAACCAGGGAAATGAGAAAGAGAAAAAGCATTATCTCCTTTTCCACCCCTTTGCCTGCCCTGACAGGATTACTGACATGCTCTCCTGTGACATGCGAGTATTTCATTCGTCTCATCATGTAGCTAAAAATTGATCTGTTCTCTCTGCCATGGCATGGGAGCAATTCTAAAAATTCCTAAATGTAATTGGACGTATTTTTAGGAGATGCATTAAATAAATGGCTCAGATGTAAGCACAAAATAAATAAACATCCCTGAATAAACCAGGAAACGCATATCAAATTAAGTATGAAATGAGACTGTCCTTTGTTTGCCTGTAATTATGTAATATTTTACAGCAGAACTGACAAGCAAATCCCACTGCATCTTTTAATTCAGTAATCAACACAAGCTGCGCTTTCATTTCGATGGATGTTCCCTTGTAAAATCCTCTTTCCTCGACCCTGAAAGCAGCTCAACTCCCAGATTAAGCAAAATTACAGGCCTGGATAGAATCAGGTCAATAAGGCTCCAATTAGGTTTTGTAGGCTTTTAATAGGAGATAGTTAAGAATATGCTAGAAATTTGTCTTGTTACCTCACAAATAAATTAACTAAGATGTTACATAAAGGATGTTACCTTACTTAAACCGAAGACAAAACATTTTTTATTAAATTTTGGATCAGATAAAGATCCTCTGCAGTTCCCTCATCCTGTCACAAACTGGTACTACATTAGCCTTGTTCTGAATAGTATAACAGTATTCTACATTTAGTCTTGATGCAGTATATAGTATGTACAGTTGAGGTCAAAAGTTTACATACGCCTTGTTAATTATTTTACCAAAATAATAATTATTTTTTACTGTGTGCATAATTATTAGGCGCGTTGATATTCTAGTCATATTTTTTTTTACCAATCACATTTTACCAATTCCAAACCACATAAATTCTAATAACTACTATTAATTTTGTATTTAATCAGTTGTAAGTGATATATAATTGTCCATGAAGGCTGGAAGTGAAAAACTTCTTATATTCAAGTGTGCATAATTATTAGGCATGTTTTCTTTTACAGATAAAATGAGCCAAAAAAGAGATTTAACTCAGACTGAAAAGTCAAAAATTATTAAATGCCCATGAGAAGAATGCAATACTAATGCAATACAAGAATTAGCAAACATAAGGCATGACCACTGGACAGCGAAATGCTTGTTGGGTCTGCATGGTCAGAAAAAAACAGGTGGAGAAGAAAAGACGCATGTTAACTGCAAAAGAATTAAGAATTAAGGTGAAGAATTTGGTGTGACACCATTTTCCAGAACTGCAACCTACCTGGAGTCAGATTTTCAGAGACTTCGCAAAGTAAAAAATCCTAAAATGTGACTGTCATTTAATAAGAATACCTTGCTGAAGTGTTGTGAAATACATGAAGACTGTTTTTTATAGGCTTTATAGACATATAAGTTGAGAGTGACTCTTGAAGGACCAGATATCCTCTTGTACCACTGATTCAAGAATTTATCTTCCAAAATCTGGCAGTAAGATTTTGGGAGTTCATGTTTAGTCTATCTCCTATCCTAAAAAGTCTGACTTGCAAAGATGGACTAAAATGAACTGCCACATTTTGGAAGATAATTTTTTGAAAGAGTGGTATAAGAGGATTTGATGCTGGTCCTTCAAGAGTCACTCTCAACTTATCTGTCTATACAGCCTATAGAAAACAGTCTTCATGTATTTCACAACACTTCAGCATGTTATTCTTTTTTTTTTAAGTGAGGGTTATACGAGAACCTCTGAGAACCTGACACATTGCATTTCTGAAGACATCAGGTAAGCTGCAGTTTTGGAAAATGGTGGAACTGGAGACTAAATGGTTCCTGATGGTTTCACATGTAATTCTTCACCTTAATCCTTAATTCTTTTGCAGTTAACATGTGTCTTTTCTTCTCCACTGTTTTTTTCTCACCGTGCTGACCCAAAGAGCATTTCTCTGTCCAATGGTCATGCCTTAACTTTGCAAATTCTAGTATTGCATTAGTATTGCATCCTTCCCTTGGGCATTTAATTTTTTTTTTACTTTTCAGTCTGGGTTAAATCTCTTTTTTGGCTCATTTATATGTAAAAGAAAATGTGCCAAAGAATTGTGCTCACCTGAATATAAGACGTTTTTCACTTCCAGCCTTCATGGACAATTATATATCATGTATAAATGATTAAATACAAAATGAATAGTAGTTATTAAGATTGATGTGGTTTGGAATTGGTAAAATGTGCTTGTAAAAAAATATGACCAGAATATCAACGTGCCTAATAATTATGCACACAGTGTATAGTCCACAAGAGAAAATGATAGTTAAATTTATAAAAATAACCATGTTAAAAGTTTACATAAACTTAATTCTTGTGTGTTGTTATCTGAATGATCCACAGCTGTGTTTTGTTTGTTTGTTTGTTTGTTTGTTTAGTGATAGCTGTTCATGAGTCCCTTGTTTGTCCTAAGCAGTTAAACTGCCCGCTGTTCATCAGAAAAATCCTTCTGGTCCCACAAACTCTTTTTGTGTATTTGAACCCTTTCTAACAATGACTGGATGATTTTGAAATCCATCATTTCACGCTAAGGACAACTGAGGGACTCATATGCAACTATTACAGAAGGTTCAAACATTCACTGATGCTTCAGAAGGAAACACAATGCATTAAAAGCCAGGGGGTGAAAACTTTTGAACAGAATGAAGATGTGTACAGTTTTCCTATTTTGCCTAAATATCATGTTTTTTTCATTTAGTACTGCCCTTCAGAAGCTATTTACATGTTTTCCAGAAGACAAAATAAATTACATTTACCCTGATCTTCAAATTGAAAAAGTTTTCATCCCCTGGCTCTTAATGCAGCGTGTTTCCTTCAGTTTGAAACCTCTGTAATAGTTGCATATGAGTCCCTAAGTTGTATACTTATGTATACATACACTATTTATATTCTAATTTTTTCCCAGCTTTTCTCCCTTTATTCCTTTCTTCTCTTTCAACTTCCACTCTGTTCTCTTGGAAGGGCACTTCGTTGTTCGGCATTTTCCTGAAATGTGATGCCAGTGCTGCCGGGAACAGCTGTAGTTCACTAATCCTCACAGTGGGGCATGATGGGATAGCCAGTATGGAGGCACCTCCAACACATGCACATGAAAACAGTAAATAGATTGCAAAATATCTTATATTGACTTCATATGGGACGCTCAATGCAGCTGGAATCAATTAACGGAGGGAAAATAGCACAGAAACACAGAAAGGCCTTAATTGAATTCCCATAATTCCTGCAGTCCAAACTCAGCACTATATTTGCCTCTCTCGGTATAGTTATTCACTTACTCCTACCTCTCTGTTTCAAACCCCTGGGACTTGGGAATGTGCCTTTAAGTGTGTTTCCCTCTTTCATGTTGTCTCAGTTTGTTCTCATGGGGAAAGGGTTGCACCAGCAGTCACACGATCCCATTGAATTGCACAGTCACAGGATAACAAGCGCTGTCCTTAGAGAGCTTCGGTAAGAGGTTAGTGATGCTATTGGATTTGATACTATTCATTTTTAAAACAGTATTGTGTAAGGGCAAAATAATAGTTGCTGTAGCTTATCTGGTAGAGAATGGCACTCTCAGTGCCAAGGACTTTTAATGCAGTAGCTTTTTGAAGAGTAAGATGGTACGGTCTAGAAGTACAGTTTTTTGGAAAAATGGAAGAACTGCAACCAAACTTGACAGCCTGTAATTTTGTCTGCAGTTTATATGAAAACAAGAAGGTTTGACATTTTGTTTCACAAGAGAAAGGCTGTACAGGCTTGAAGTGACATGAGGGGTGATAATGACAAAATTTTCAGTTTAAAGTGTCTGCAGAAGGTGCGACTTAACTGGATTGAATAATTTTAGACGTGAATGTGTGATTTCTGCCACAACGTTTTTTAAATCTACATTTTATCTACATTTTATTTTGAATGATACAAATATATATTTCTGAGAAGCTGCAATGCATTTAAAAACTACTTTACTTATGGATATTAAATCTGAGCCTTTTGGCTCAGTATGTTTTGTTTTTTTTTTCAAAGAAAGTAATACTTTTATTGAACAAGAATGCATTAAATTGATCAAACGTGACAAAGACTTTTACATTAATGTTTCAATATTTCAAATAAATGTTGTTCCTTTGAACTTTCTATTCATCAAAGAAGAGAAATGTAATAATAAGAATTCTTTATCTGATCCAAAAAATAAGAAATGTTTCTTGAACACCAAATCAGCATATTAGAATGATTTATGAAGGATCATGTGACACTGAAGATTGGAGTAATGGTATGGAAGCCTATTTCTGCCACTGAATACAAAATTTTCATCTCACAATTTTGACTTTTTTCACGCAATTCTGAGAAAAGAGAATTGCATGACACAAAGTTATGAAGTCAGAATTGTGAGACATAACTCAAAATTCTGAGAAATAGTCAGAATTGCAAAATGTAAACTCACAATTCTGACTTTTTTTTTTCTCTAGATTGCATGGTATAAACTTGCAATTGTAAGTCAGAATTGCGAGACAATTATGAGAAATAAAGTCACAAATATGAGAAATAGTCAGAATTGCAAGATATAAACAGTTCTGTCTTGTTTTTTCAGAATTGTAAGATATAAACTCGCAATTCTGACTTTTTTTCTCTGAATTGCATGATATAAACTTGCAATTGTGAATTACAAAGTCAAAATTGCAAGACAATCTCACAATTCTGAGAAATAAAGTCAGAATGGCAAGATATAAACAATTCTGAGGGAAAAAAGTCCAATTTTTGCATTTTATATCTTGAAATTCTGACTTTTTTTCTCAGAATTGCGTGATATAAACTCACAGTCGTGAGTTATAAAGTCACAATTTGCAAGACAAACTCGCAATTCGGAGGAAAAAAGTCAGAATTTTGCATTTATATCTCGAATTGGGAGTTTGTGTCTTGCAAATTGTGACTTTATAACTGACTTAATAACTTGCAATTGTGTGAGAACGTCACTCTTTTCCCCCCTCCAAAATTGGATTTTAGAACTCGCAATTGTGAGTTTACATATCGCAACTCTAAGAAAAACAAGTCAGAATTGCGAGATACAAACT
>JAHKKF010498670.1:0-10072 GCA_019740295.1 Labeo calbasu | reverse complement strand
AATCGCACATCATTTTGGGCCGAGAAATTACCCACTAAAAGATAATTGAAAGTAGGGCTGGGCGATATAGCACAAATTTTAAATTCAATTTTTTCAGAACGTTGGACCGATTCTCGATTTTTTTGCAATTTTTAACTAGTCAACTTGAAAATGTAACTACAACACGATTCAAGTAACTTTTTATTAACATTTCAGAAAATAAAATTGTGGCAAAACATTAAATTCAAATTAATCAATAAAATCGCCCAGTCCTAATTTAAAGCATACTTAAAAAAAAAAGAAAAAGAAAAACAGGACTCTCGCTCATACGATATTGCTTAACTATATCACACAATATAAATATAAGACAACAACCCACATGGGACATTTTTGGGTATCATATCTTGCATTTCGTAAACATAACTGCATACTAATAGGCAATATAATCCAGTCAGTCATCGTCCTGCATTGTGTTCGTCAGCAACTGCATGAAATGTAAAATAACATACAGGCTTGGGTCAGGATGCTGTGTGTTAAATGCATGAATAACGTGCTATTTTTCCCATAATTAATTGCTCCAAATTAACACATTAAATTAACAGATGAATAATAATAAGGCGGCTTCATTAAAGTCCACTATAACAACAACTAAAAGGATTATGTACAGTATTCAGAGCTGAGAGTTGGCATATAAATAATGTGAAAATTAACAGTACATTTGTGTCTTTTTTTATATTTTTATAAAGCCGACCCTTACCAAAAAGAAGTATACTTCAAGTTTATTTTATAAGTATACTTAAGTAAAGTTCAAGTATATTTTTAAGTATACTTTATGTAGTAAGTATACAAATATCAGTGTATTAGTAGTATACTTTTAAGTTTACCATTTTAATACTCCTTGGGACTAAATTGGCCCACTTTCTAGTATATCTCAGTAAACTACTAGTTTAGTAGTTTTATACTGCAAGTATACTTGGAAGTGAACTTTACATCATACTTTTTTATAAACACTTGAATGTGGGTAAGTTGCATAAATAAATAAATAAACAACATTTTGAACAAAAAGCTAAAAAAAAAAACTATTCATGATAATCAAAATGTAGATGGAGTTGATCAGCACCCCAAAGCTTGACATGGGTTAACATTTTAGTCCATAACATTACACAGCTTTACATATCTATGGTTTTGATGCTGTTTTATGTCCGACGATTGTGTTAGATTACATGTGGAAGCATCTCTTGTTTTGGTTTCTTCTTCACTTGTATTTTGGAAATTCTGTACAGAAGATATGCAATAGCGCCTCTAGTGTATAATAATAAAAACACGGATTCTCAGAGCACAAGTATAGCTCAAATATACTTAGACTTTTTCCAAGTATATATCAAGTATACTTAAATGCCATTTTAGGTATATTTCTGTGAAGCATATAAAAGCACATTTCTGAGAAGTACACTAAAAGTACACTGAAAGTATACTTTCCTATTTTTAGTTTGAAAGTAGTATACTAATACCACACTTGAATAAACTTCTTTTTCACAAGGGGAATTAATGTTCATGACTATGGAAAATAACAAAGACCATCAGAATATGTAGGAGTATGACATACTGTATCTGACCAGTTTGTAACCAGAAGTCACACTTACACACTGATTTCGAAATTGACTGCCAGCAATTGCAAGCATCAAACCAACATCACAGTTTCTGGCAGGATGGTGTTGCTAGTGTTGCCACCCAAAATGCACTGTCCTACTATGTACAGGAGCTCCATTCTCAATCCTGAATGGAGAGTCAAACTGTCAATCACAGTTAGTCAATTTACTAGCAGAATATATACACACAAACTGCAATGTGGATTATTTGCACTCCTATGTTCTTCTTGGCACTTGAGTTCAAGAATGAAGTCAACCACCTGCTTTGCTATTTGCCAGTTACACAACATGCACGTAATTAGTTTTGTTAAGAAAACACCATAAACAAATATCATAAACGCTAATGCAACTAAAGCTTCCTCTCAGGCTAAATGAAGTAGGTAGTGAGAATGGCAAACAGCATGAATCATAGTCTTCCTCATTGCACATGCATATATGTACTAGCACAGCCAGTCCTATAACAAAATATGAGTCAGATTTACCGAAAGCTCTTATAATAAATACACTCTAAATGGATATCCTGCTTTAGCATCCGATTTCACTTCCCCCCATCAAATCAATACAAACCTTCTATATTCTCTTAAAACTGTCATACCACAGTTTTCCTTTGCAAAATAAATAAACTAATAAGCAAAACCATCACACTTTTTAATGTTATTGAAAATTTCATATGCCTGTTTAGCTTATAAAGTGGTCTGCATCAATAACCGCATTAAACGTTGTTAATCAATACCGACGCAGAGAGCACTGGCAGCACATTGATGCGTTACGTCAATATAGCCTACATTCCCAGCAGTGCTTCCTAAAAGTCCAGTGGGTCGGCTGCAGAATGTGTACGCATCCTCCTACATAATACATTGAGCAAAGCATCAACTTAAACGGGAGCTGAGAGGTACAGTTATCGAAAAGGATGGCCAAGAACCAACTAAATGGACCGCTAAAACCTCTCATCCGTTCTTATCCACCTAACAGCCCTAAAATCAATTCCAATCAACCTGCCAGAGGTCAGAGGAGAGAGGCTTTCTGTGTTCACATACTCACACTCACTGTACTGCTGCAGCTGGGAGAATTCGGCTGGGCTCAGACACACCCAGTCTCCCATCTCGCCGGTCAGAGTGCTCGCGGTGAGCTGGGGGAACCACGCTGATCGTCCTCAGGTGAGGAATGGAAAGGAGATGGTACGATCTGGCATGGTCATGTTGCCTTTTCTTAGTAACAGATGGTGAATTGGCGTCCCCGACGTGGAGTTGCGAAACAAAGGAGGGACACAAGGACGAGGCCGGTGTGAAGGTGAGGCGTGCCGCGCCACCGGTAGGGGCTGGGATTGGAGTAGCTCCGCGGTGGGGAGGTGACAGGTGCACGCGGAGGAGCAACTGATGACCTTTCAAGTTGAAATTTTCAATCTATAGAGTGAGAGAGAGAAGAAACAGAGTTAGTAACGTCTCAAAGCTGACTTAAGGTTATCGACTTATGTCAAGCATATTTATTACAACGTTTCTGGTTCTAGCAAACACACCAATAACAACAGAGCCTGCGTGTCGGTAATATCTCAATTGTTTCTTCTAGAGATTAAATGGAGAGAACATAAAGATGCTTGCTAAACTCCTGCATTTCCAGAAATCTCAGGTGTCTAAAATGGCCATCAAACTTACTACAGACACACAGTGAAAAAAATATAGATGAAAAGGGCAGTTATTTTTGTGACTGACCTTACTGCATATTCATTTGTTCATTAGTTTTTGGGAGGAGATATTAAATCAATCATATAAGGTGATTTACTAAGGTTTGAATTACTGGTATCTGCAGGAATTTGTCTTAACCCATTTTGCGCCTGTGTTAGGAGATTACACAGGCCTGGTTATCACTGGCTCTGCTGGTTTGTGACTCTGGTCTTTATGGGTGTGAACTGACAGCGTCTGTGTTCTTTTGCACCTTGTCAGTAAATCAACCACAGAACTTTTTTCACTCTCATCTACGCTTCTGTGCAATTGCATTCTCACACTAATTTGTCCTGTTTAGAGAATCCGGTCCTTGCATTGAAAAGCCATAAAAATAAATATGAATGACATACAGGAAAAAAATATATATATTAAGAGTTAATCACAATCAAAGAGACAAAAAAAAATTGCTAAGCTAACAGTAAAAATATTTTTAATATATTCAAATATTATTATATATACAGCTGAGGTCAAAAGTTTACATACACCTTGCAGAATCTGCAAAATGTTAATTATTTTACTCAAATAAGATTGATCATACAAAATGCATGTCATTTTTTATTTAGTACTGACCTGAATAAGGTATTTCACATAAAAGGCATTTACATATACTCCACAAGAGAAAATAATAGTTGAATTTATAAAAAAATCACCCATTCAAAAGTTTACATACGGTTGATTTTTAATATTGTGTTGTTACCTGAATGATCCACAGCTGTGTTATTTTGTTTAGTGACAGTTGTTCATGAGTCCCTTGTTTGTCCTGAACAGTTAAACGCTCGCTGTTCTTCAGAAAAATCCTTCAGGTCCCCCAAATTCTTTGTTTTTTTTAGCATTTGTGTATTTGAAACCTTTTCCTGCAATGACTGTATGATTTTGAGATTCATCTTTCCACACTGAGGAAAACTGAGGGACTCATACGTAACTATTACAGAAGGTTCAAACGCTCACTGATGCTCCAGAAGGAAACACGATGCATTTAGAACCAGGGGTGTAAACTTTTGAACAGAATATATATATATATATTTTTTTATTTAGTACTGCCCTTCAGAGGCTACAGAAGACACTTACATGTTTCCCAGAAGGCAAAATGAGTTAAATTTACCCTGATCTTCAAATTCCAAAAGTTTTCAACCCCCAGCTCTTAATGCATTGTGTTTCCTTCTGAAGCACCAGTGAACATTTGAACCTTCTGTAATAGTTGCATATGAGTCCCTCAGTTGTCCTTAAAGATGGATCTCAAAATAATACAGTCATTGTATGATTTTGAAAAAACATAATTTAGAATCATAGACTATTTTCTGTCCTTGTTTTGACCCCCCTCATCAGAACGTCAGAATGCTTGGTTTATATAGTTGTGGCGGATTGTACACTCGGAAGTAAACTCTCACTTCTATGACTGGCTAATAGTTGTATATGTTTGACAGCCTATATGTTTGAGTGGCACATTCCACAACCAGTCGTTTTTGGCAGATTGCCTTCAATATAAGCTGTCTTTAGACTAACCAGAAATCTTTGAGCTCTGAAACTTACAGGATGTTTTTGTAGTACAGTGACCTTTTATATGTCAAAATATCAAGGGAATTTTGGTTTCTCAGGTCATGACTCGTAAGTATTTTTTATAGGGGCTTCCCTTTATTACCGGATTTCAGTTTGAGAGGACATCTGCACTAATTCTCTCATTTGTTTCCATTCGAGATTTTAGAACAAACATCTAACACAAGGTTTGCACTTCCAAACAAATGGGAACAACATTAAATCTCATGAGCTAAGAAAAAGCAACCTCTGAGCAATACAATTTTACTCCAGGGAGACTTTTTTTTTTGCCAAGGTGTACAAGTCATGCTGTACACCGTCTTTGCCTTCATTTGGACATTTGGTTTGCTCCAGTACACCCAGTTAAAACAGCATAGCAGTGCTCCTCCATATAGCTGTTGAGTTCAAAGGGCCACTCAGCAAATGACTCACATGGGCCTGGCCTGCTTCTGTGCTCAGCATGCCGTACCAATCAATGTCTCTCGCTCTCTGTCTGCTGAATACTCTCGTTCTGTCTCTATTTCTCTCTCTCTCGTCCTGTCTCTCTCCCTGTTCGGACACTCCTGATGAGTTTAAGCAGAGAGAAAAATCAACAGCAGTTTGCCAGCACATCCACAGGGAGGGAAGAAACTGACATAAAACCTCTGCGAGGAGCAGAGGCATGAGAAACTGCCGTGATGAGAAGAGGAAAAGACAGAGTAAAAAGACAAAAATCAATGAAGTTGATAGGGCTGCCATGAGTTACAGCATGCCAGGGAGTAAGTTCATGCCCACTGGTTTAAAAAGCATAGGCTGATGTTTGTTGTACAGAGAAAAGTGTCTGAACACGAGGGATGATGAAGACAAGGAGCATAAAGTGGCCTACACAAATTGTATTAAAAAAATACTAATGTTGATTTGCTTATTAGAACCATTGGATGCAAAATTCACTTTATAATGTGTTTGCATATGTCTTAGCAGTGTGTGGACACAACCACCCTACAATGGAAAATGAAAAATCCATTTACTCCTTTTTTTAATCCTCAAAAAACCTAAACAGTCTCAGCCCTGTTAAAAAAAAACAGCATATGCTGGTTAGGTAGGATTGGATGCTGGGATGCTGGTTTTAGCTGGTCCTTTGCTGGTTTATGCTGGCTCTTTGCTGGTCCTTAGCTGGTTTAAGCTGGTCCTGCAAAGGTCCTTAAGCTAAAACCAGCAAAGGACCAGTATAAACCATCTAAAACCAGCATTCCAGCATCAAAACCTACCTAACCAGCATATGCTGTTTTTTTTCAACAAGGAAATATCAAGCCATTATATTTATTTGAGCAGTATGACATCATATCGCTCAGGCCCCACCCACGACCACTGTCCCACATTAGCATATTCCCGCCCTCAGCCTGTTATACGCTGTCTGCCAATGTATCGTAAGCAATGCAGGTGTTTTGTAGTTGTAAAAGTAAACTTAACAGTCTTCGAACGTTCTCCCGGCATCAGAGCCACTGAGGACGCAGTGGATTAGTTTTGTTTTTGATGGTAATGCGCCACCGAATGCACACACACACACACACACAAAAAAACGTAAGCGAGGGGCGGGGTGAGCAGTAGCTCATTACCATTTAAAGAGACATGCACCAAAACGGCTCGCTGTGAACGGAGCCGAAGTATGTTGCAGACATTTCATGAAGACCCTAAAGAATCATACCAACTTGTGGAAAATCCCCTTTAAAAAAAGAATTCTAAATGATTATTTAAAATAATTCTATTATTTTACATTTAAATAAAAACCTTTTTGATTACAACAGACTGTTTCTTGGAATTCTTAAATTCAAGTAAATTCACTTCTGTGGAAAACACTAACAGCACAAGCAAAGAAACTGATAAACAAAAAATGGATGATAGAGAATGAAAGACCAAATAAAGGGGAAAATATGGCCATCAGTTGTAGATAAATAAAGATAAAGATCTTGATGTAGGTGCTGGCATAGCTATATTGAAACAGAGAAGCAGAGATTATCACTGAGTGGAATCTTGCCTACTATTCTCAAGTCTCAAAATGAATCATCCAACCCAACTAAACTGTCTGAATTGACTGTATTATGGACCTTTCAGACGAGAGAGTAGTGTGGTTATTATTCCTGATCCATACACAACATGCTTGTATATATTTACGATTTTAATACATTTTTTAAAAGCCAAAATAACCATGAATACATTTACCTCACATCAGAAAAAATTATATGGCCACGTTCACACAGCAGCAGAATACGGTTGTCAGTCCTGTATTTCAGTCCTTATTACGGTTACGTTCACACACAGTGCGGTTATTATGAGTATGACAACCGCATTCTATAACTCAAACGCTCCGCTCTTCACCCAAATATATAAGCTGCTGTCGGTTAATGAATGTTTGATAAATGAACTCGCGGCTCAACTGGGCTCGTCATGTCAGAAAGTGATAAAACTTTCAGTTTTATGGACGTCTCCATCTTTGATATTACTTTGGTCACTGTTGCTATGGTTACTGTTTAGGAATATGGGCTCGACTTCTGTTGCACGTTCATACAGACAGTATTCGAGACGCAACTGCTGTGTGAACGAGACATTTCGAGACGCACACCTGTAAGTAAATACGGTTGTCAATCTCAAAACTCACAGTGTGAATATAGCATGTCTGTAATTCACATATTTGCAAATTAGCACTAGAACACAGAAACTGAATAATCTAAATTACAATTCTATCAGCTTCTAAATCACTATCATAAATAATAAATCATTTATTTTCTGTTAAATGGTTTAATGTATTTAAAAAGAATGATGCATAAATTACGTGCCATTCCTGGATAAAAACACATCAGCAGGACTAAGGAAACAGGATCTTAATTGAAACATTGCTTTAAATTAGCTTTGATTAGCGATGATTATCTTTGTATAATTAAATGATCAATCCAATAATAAGGAATCACACAAGCTTGTCTATTAGTATATGGAAATAACAGAAAGACAAATAAGTCAGTGATAACATATGAAAACACTGACATTAGTGTGTACTGTATGCATAAACAGCTACATTTCCATGAATGGAGACATTCACATGAGACATCGTTTATTTTCGCCCATAACTCATTTTACTTCACTATGATTTATCAAGTACATAATTTCTGTTACCATCTATGACTTCAGAGGGAATTTGCTTTTCTCTTGTGGAACATTTCACACAGAGACCCAAAAATAGACCTGAACTATTCCTATGGGACACGGTCCAACGTAATAACTCAGAATTACACACAATTTTTGATTCCCAAAATTAAACTCTCCTTTCAGCTTGCCAGACGTGATATTAATACACATGATCTAGGATAAATAATATAGAAAACTTGTCATAACTGTACTAGCCGCTTGATAAATATGTGCCAAACCATTAGCACAACAATGTAGCAAGAAAAAAAATGGCTGGATTTGAGCCCTAGTGCTCTAGAAAGAAGGCTTGTGTTTTTGCCTACCCTTAAAATAACTCCTGTTTCACACTTCAATTCACAATTTAACAAAGGTTATTCACAATCTACGAATCAGAATCAAAATAATTAAGCTTATGTATATTCTTATATTATATTTTATAAAACCCTAAAGAGTTCACGTTGGATTTAAAACATCCTGCTCGGGGAAGAGGCTCAGATTTCTGCTACATTGTGTAGGCTGGGAGGGAAAATTGATTCTGTTACAAATCATGATCTTTTCACCTTGATGAAAAAATAGATTTCTATAAGCTTTGAAAATGATCATAAAATAGTCTTTTTGCACTGGTATCTGCACCACATGTTAAAAAGGCATACGTTTTAAAACTTCTATTGACCACTCCTGACTTAATGCAATATTTTTTTTTGTCTCAATGCCACCAGAGACTGAAAGATCAAGTTATGACACTATTCACTGCTTGTCTACTGCTTCGGCAGCTTAAACTTGCATTTACCTATTGAAAGCTATCTCTTTTTATTCATTTCATAATACAAAATTAGGATGTCCAAAAGTAAGTATGGGCCAATTTTTATGACCACTGAATTCACACTTCAGATGTCGATTTCACAAATCATCTTTAAAAGTTTAGTCCTAGCAATTTCTCTTTTTCTGACCTTTTTAGCTAAAAAAAAGACTAAAGCACCATGGGGTCTTGATAAAAGAACGAGATCATGTTACTGTGCCTCAAACAGACAGGCTGAAAAATTAGCTTCATGGAGGTGTTGTAATTTCCTGCTGCTAGAACACTGTAAGAGTCAAATCTGTCTGCTCTACCCTAATGAAACAAGACGTGCTGTTCTGAGTGCTAAAATGGAAAATGGGAGGTAAAGTCAAGGTGAACATGTGAAAAAAAACCAAGAGAGTACAGAAACTATTAAAACATAACTGTCACCTAATGAGATAAAAAGGTTTGTGGTAAAGGATTTAATTCTACTATCACCAGACGACGGAAAATATTTTTTGATCCTCCCACCATTCAAACTGCCTTTCTGTTTTCTATTCCTCCTTACAGTTAAATAAAAACAGTTTCTTCCTGTGTGGGTTTCCCTCATCACTCATAGTATTTTCTCTTGCGTCCTCCTTCTAACAATGTAAGCTATACATCCTTTCGTTATAACGGTCAAGGGCAGAATTCAGTAAAAAGCCAGTTAAGGACATGTGTACATTAAAGGAAAGATCAAGAGACGAAGTTAATGGCTGTACTGTGCAAAAGCACATGTGTGTGTGTGTGTTAATGGGCTGCTGGAGCCACGTGCTGATCAACAGGATGGGGCCTCCCCTCTGTGTGGAGAGGGATTCTGTTTGCTCAGACAGTTGCCTGGCAACCTGACGTCATAAGTTTGCAGCAAGGAGATGAACTGAAAGCGGTTATGGGTTTGTGTGTGCGTATCTGGATGAGTTTGTGTGCGTTGGTGCATTACATGTGTCTCTGTATGTACCAGGCCACAAGACAGACCTAATGACTCATGCACCCTTAACATTAACATACATAGGGTACAGGAAGTTCACTGCCATTCAGAATTTGTCAATTTATGCCCACAAACCATATTAATGGATTTAGTGGCAGTCCAACCTAGAATTTAGGGCTTAGTGCAACTTAAAGGAGAAGTCCACTTCCAAAACAAAGATTCAAATATAATTTACTCACCCATTTGTCATCCAAGATGTTCATGTCTTTCTTTCTTCAGTTGTAAA
>JAHKKF010498655.1:0-27736 GCA_019740295.1 Labeo calbasu | reverse complement strand
TATTTCTTTAAAATTAGCATTTCTTTCTATGTACTTTGTGTAGGACTCTATGTAAATACTGGTACTTCTGATTGGGCTGAGGCTGGATTTTATCAAGTTTAAAATAAAAGTATTTGATGGATGTATAATGTGTCCAGAGCATTCACTCAGTATCATTATCTCATTTTTGACCGAGATGGCTTTTAGCTGGTTTTGCATCTGAACTCTTCATTTATAAACTAATTTTATAAATAAATGCAGTCTTGGTGAGAATAAGATTTAAAAAAAAAAACCCAAAACAAACAAACTTAGTCCCCAAATACTTTTAAAAGGTAGTGTGCATGCATCTTTGGAGAATATATATAATATATGGATGTACAGTATAAATACATTTTTTTTTTAAAGTTATATTTATGGGATTTTTACACCTTTTATTATGAGAGGACAGTGGAGAACTGACAGGAAAGTACTGGGAGGAGAGAGGGGAAAAGGATCAGCAAGGGACCTCGAGGCGGGATTCAAACTCGGGTCGCCGTGAGCGCATTTACGCTATACATCAATGCACTAACCACAAGGCTATGGGTGCCGACATAAATATGGATATTTGTTTAATTAGCAGTGTTTGTGAACATTTTACCTTTTGAATGTCAATGTAGTAACAAATGGCAAAATGCATAAACAAACAGATACACACCATGCCTGGCAAGCAACTCCAGCACAGCTCCAGCAACAGGTGAGGCAAAGCCATCTCTCTGATCCCCCAACACCACACGGCCAACATTAAGATCAGAGACCCTGTAAACACATCAATACAAACAAGAGTGTCTTTGTGTGGAAAAACAAACAGTTTCTACCCCAAAATAAAATGTACTGTTTTACTTACACTAAATTATAAAGTAAGTAAATGCACAAATTATACAAATTATAAAAAGTTACTTCATTGCCATAAGAATAAAATAATTTTTAATAAATGCCATGTAAAATACAGTATCATGACAGATGGGAATTATTCATAGCTAGTAAATTCTTAAGTCACCCACCATTGACGGTTACATACAAAAATAACCAAAAAACTGTAGCTTACCCATCCACATCTTTCTGTGGTTTGATGGCATTCCTGACACTTTTGGAGAGGAAGGACTGAGGAAGGTGCAAAAAAATGCCATGAACACGAGAATCCTCATTTAGTCTCAAGATCTCCTCGATCACCTGTAGAATAGAGACGACAATTTAGGAGGTGAACTGCACAAACCTCTCTAAGGAGGATAGTTTCGGTTTAATCAAAAATGCTATTTCTAGCTTCTCAGATCTGCAGCATCACTGACCTCTTCCTCTATGCACTGGCGTGGAAGACAAATCTGCATAACGTTCAAGCCGATCTGTATGGATACAAAATCAGAGGGTATATAACACAATAAGCTATCAATCTGCATTCCCATTCATCTCATCAATCCATAGCAATCAATCTACTTGCACCCTTGTACTTATCGCATGTTAGACAGAAGAGAAGACAAACAGTTATACCTTTGCAGCCATCTTCTTATTTACCTCCAGCAAAGCGTCATCTTCCCCAGCCTATCATAAGTAAAAACATACCAGGTTTCAGTGTCTGAGATTCATTCACATAGCAACAGATGCAAAAGTGCTCTCCAACTCTTTATCTAAACAGTAATTCATACCTGTATGATAGCCAATGTAGGTTTGAGGTCTGGGTTGGTTTCTCTGATAACTTGGAGCTCCTCTGTGCTCCTCTGAACAATGTCACTGTAAAGGAGATGGCAAAGAGTGCATGTATTTAACCATTCAGCTCATAGCATATTTCATCAAAAAAACATAATGTATGTTCATTAACTTACACTAACAGTACAGAACGTTTAATTGAATAAACATAAGACACATTCTACACAGATTGGTACATTTTATATTACATATATATATATATTCCCCCCAACTTATCAAGCTTACAAAGATGATATGGATTTCAAACAACTTGGTTATCTAATTCAGGAAAAAAAAAAAAAAAAAATCAATGTTGACCACACATTAAACGCCACTCCATCATTTTGCCTGTTCTTGTCAGCTCTTTAGTATTGAGTCTCTGAAATGCAGACTTTGAACCTCAGATTGTAGTAGAGTAAGTAAACTTTTATCATTAATATTAACATAATGATTGCTAATATAACCAAAGAAAAATGTTTTGTTTTGCAGCCAAGATCTTAAACATTTTTAAACACACACAAGTTCTCTCTGTGCCTGCCCAGATGACATTTAAAGCCTCTATACTGACATCTCTGCCACACATATGCAGTCTATGATAAAACTAAACTGGTGTCCCGTTTTTGACTATGACAGAAAGCAATACATTCAAAATAAATAAACAGTAATCACTCTTTTAGGCTCAGCTAATTTAAATCATTTTAAGCAGACTGGCCAACACACTTTGACTAGCAGCAGATAAATGTATCTTGTGTTATCGTGGACACTATTGCATCACTGTAAGCATCTTTTGTAAGGCTGCCTGAAAAGGCATCTTTACTGAACATTTTAACCCTCAGCAGCAGATACCTGACCTTTGACTCCATTTACACACATTCAAGAAGATACACAGGGGTCACTTGCAGGGTTTGATTAGGCAATGATAATTTTCACAAAGTTTCCATCTGTTAAGGACTTTTGAATAAGAGTGTTTTAACACATTTCAGTGACTGTAACTCAATTTTTGCAAGCTTTAATATAATACCCTTCAAACAAGTGGTTCTGTAAATTCTTTTTATTACTGTCTTATAACAAATCACACTGGAGATGGTCATGTATGACAGTGATTTAAGTGGTGTAGCAACATATTTTTAAAATGGTGTTATACCTGTGTTTCAGTACTCCCAGGTCTTTTAAAAAAAACATATGTCATTAAGATTTTCCTGTTTTAAATTGTGCAAAATCCGATATAACACAACTATATGACCGTAAATAAAGTCAGTGTTGTGATAGCCAATCAGAGTAGCGGGTTAAATGAGGCCATTAAGTGTAACACTGACCTACAAATAGTAGCCTTTCAACTTTAGTTAAAACAAAAGTTTTACTTTTTGTAAGAAAACAACTTGAATTCATACAGTAAGACATATTAAAAGGGTGTATAGACGGAAGACTAATGGGAAGCAGAAGTTACATCAGCTGGCGGCCAAACGCCGGTAACGTTAGCACGTGGAAACAAATCAACGCCAAGACAATAGATATTTTAGTGAAGTCGCTATATTTACAGCACAAAACTGTTACAATCACAAAAATCATTCCGCTTGTTTTAGAAAAATAAATAAATTTGTCGCATGTAGGTTTAGAGACTCAACAGCGTGTGTTTTATTCTTACCCAACAGCACTTTCATACAGCGGTCCATCGTTTTTTCGTGGATGAATTTCAAAACTGGCAGCCGTTTCAGTTGTACCGCTGGTCGAACTTTCCCGAACCCACAGACAAGAAACCGCGCTGTTATCAGGTATGAATCTGCTCGCCGGGTTTAATACTTTGACACCCGCTCGTGATCGTCGTATGCTGGCTTGGCTCCGATGTGCATAGCGAAAAGCGACCGACAGTCTCATCTTAAAACGTCCACCCGGGTCTGGGGTTTCTAAGCAGAGCGGTGTCCTGTCTGATGCTCAGGTGATCTGGAGCAGTACTAGACCGGCAGACAAGTCAAGCGCGTGCCCGATAGAGCGGCGGCGGGAGCGCGCGCAATGTCCCTAAGGAGGAAGGGTTGAATTGTCTTCGCGCTTTTACAATAGTTATTCACAAGTCTGAGCAAGAGCCAGAACAAATGACTCACCTGGCATTGGGCAACATTTTGTTTTTGTAACCTTACATTCTCTTTCTTTAAAAATCTTTCTATCTGTCTATCTATCTATCAAATTGGTACACATTTCCTGTACAGTAGTGCAGTTAATTCTCGTATAGTATTTTCAAAAAGTTTTGGAATATTTTTCCTGTCCCCAAATTTGTCACTACCAAAACACAGTAATATATATTTTAATAAGAATGGTTATATTGACCTATTAAGATTTTTTTTTTTTTACATCTACCTTGTAAATATATTTTTTGCTATTTTATTAAAGTTTTCAGTTACAATTTTAACAATATTTCAAGTCTTAATTTATGAGATTTGTTGTATTTTGAATCCAATCTTTCTTTGTAAAAGGCATAAAGTTGATCACACTGATTTCAAAGTTAAGAATTCATTAGTATGAATATACATTGAACCAAACACTACCATAACATCTTAGTTGATCATTTAATTTGCTCGATTTATTATTCGGTTGTGACTGCACATTTTTGTTAGTAACAATATTGTTTTGGTAGCGACCACATCACATTACAGAATTTTAACAAACATACTAAAACATACTAGAAATTTGCATAACTGTAGTAAAATTTTGTTTATTTTCCCCAAATAAAGCATTATGTGTTCCCTTTTTTGTCACTACAGACAATTTTAGATACTTCTGAGCCCAGCTCCAGGATGCTAATCAGCATATTGTTAACTAGCACAGTTCTAAACAGTTGTACACACATGAAAACAAAATTTAACGTAATAACATACAAAAAACAAAAACAAAAAAACAATTATGTCACAACCAAAACTTCACCAAATGTTTCGGTCGTGACTGTTTTAGTAGTGACAATTTTAGATACACATATAAAAACTAAATGTTACAGAGTAACACCCTAAAAAGTATGCTTAATTGGAAAAAAAGGGGTTTGGTAATGATGTTCCTTTAAGTTACACACAGATTTTCAGAGTTTTGAACACATTTACCTCAAAATGATGGGGCCTAATCACCGTGTAGCTTTGAGAGAGAGGGACACAGGAATATTTCCTGAACATGTTGGGGTGTAGTTAAAATCAATTGCAGTAAATGGACTATAACATGTTTCGGTAGTGACATGAAAATGTGGGACACATTTTTTTACATAAAGTTTCATAATTTACAAAGAAAACAATTTATTCTGAAAATCTATTTTCTTTTATATTTTTAAAAAACAACAATGCAATAAAATGCAAAAATTATTTCAATATCATATTTCAGTATCAAGTTGAAATTTAGGGGTTAGGGTTCAGGACAGCCACCTCCCAATTGAAAGTACCCTATAAATTATGATTTTATATATGTTAAGCTTACTGATATTTTAAATATTATTGTGAGATTTAATAGATAATAGAAGGATCTTAGTAAACAAGATTTGAATACTTTTTGTATATATATATATATATATATATATATATATATATATATATATAAATGTGCATAAAAGACAATAAATTTAGCCTATTAGTTACAGGTGAGCACAGTGGTGGCAATCATGCTTAGAGTTGAAAATTTCATCCATCCATAACATAATATAACAACTTAAGTATGAACAGCGCTGTGAATTGGAGTCATCAGATTGGCCTATCCAGACCCAGCAGTCACATTCATGTCATGAGCTTTGTGTTTGCAAGTTTCCATTAGTCTACAGTAGCCTGTACACACTACCATTCAAAAGATTTTTTTGGAAAGAAGCCTTTTATGCTCACAATGGCTGCATTTATTTGAGCAAAAACACAGTAAAAACAGTAAGTATATTGTAAATTATTACAATTTAAAATACCTGTTTTCTATTCAGTGTTTTAAATTGTTTTGTTTTTTTTGCCTGTGATGGAAAAGCTGTCACATGATCCTTCAGAAATCATTCTAATAAGAACACTTAAAAAACAATTCCTATTATCGATGTAGAAAAATACTGCTGCTTAATATTTTTGTGGAAACAGTGATCATTTATTTGAAATGAAAATATTTTATAACATCATACATTTGTTTACTGTAACTTTTGAATTAATTTAATACATCATTGTGTAATAAAAGTATTAATTACTGACCCCAAATGTTTGAACAGTAGTGTATGTAGGTGAATCAACAGAATTTACAGCACATCTTCCTGTGTTTATCATGCATCATCATACATATCACAGTTGTCCCTGGAACACAGTCTTAAAATAATATCCATTTTGCAACTTTCTTTACCATAGTCTGAAAGGTTTTTTGTATCCTTGCACATTTGTGAGGACATCACGTTTCACGGGGTAGGCACACGTGATCTAATTAGGGTAACAAAATTACACTATAATTGATGACATCTGCCACAAAACTTTGAATGAATGCAGACTGAATGAGAAACAGCTGATAAAAGATTTCTATACACATTAAATAGTTAGATTCATTACAACTAACCATCATCCAATACCTAACTTATGTAAAAAATGTACTGTTACATTGACAGTATATTTTACATAAGAATAAACACTTGATGTGCAAAGTGCAAACTAAAGAGAAAAGGATTTCTGAACCTCACAAAATGAGTTATTTGCCAAAACAGCAATCTGTAAAAATGCATTTAAAATAAACAAAATTTAAATATTTGAAATACTTCTGGTGTCAAAAAAAAACAAACAAAAAAAACTATTGAAATATTTATTGACAGATTTATTTCAGTGTGATGAAGTCTGTTCAAAATTAATGTGATGTGTTTTTATTTTTATTCAGAAGATGAATATGAATTTGCCTAAATACCAGTCAGAACAGTAAGATTTAAATTTTTTGTTTTGAAGAAAAAGTCTCTTCTTCTCACCGAGCCTGCATTTATTTGATCCAAAGTACAGCAAACACAGTACAATTTCAAAATATTGTACTATTTAAAGTAACTGTTTTCTATTTGAATATATTTTTAAAATGTACTTTAATCCTGTGATTCCAAAGCCGAATTTTTAGCATCATTACTCCAGTCACATGATCCTTCAGAAATCATTCTAATATTCTGATTTGCTGCTAAAAATAACTTATTATTATTATTATTATGTTGAAAACAGCTGAATGAATAGCTTTAATGAATAGAAAGCTCAGAAGAACAGCATATCTAAAATAGACATTTTTTGTAACATTACAAATGTCCTTATTAGTTTTTGATCAGTTTAAAGCATCCTTGCTAAATAAAAGCATTAATTTCTATAATTTCTTTTCTAAAACAAAAATTATACTGACTTTTGAAGCTTTTGAATGGAATAGTGTATAATGTTACAAAAGCTTTTTATTTCAGATAAATGCTGATCCTTGGATCTTTCCGTTCATCAAAGAATCCTAAAAAAAATGTACTCAACTCTTATAAATATTGATAATAACAATAATAATAAAAAATGTTTCTTGAACAGCAAATCAGCACATTAGAATGATTTCTTAAGGATCATGTGACACTGAAGATTGGAGTAAATTTAGCTTTGATCACAGGAATAAATTACATTTTTAAAATATATTTAAATAGGAAACAGTTATTTTAAATAGTACAAATATTTAAAAAAATTACTGTTTTGCTGTGTTTTGGATCAAATAAATGCAGGTTTGGTGAGCAGAAGAGACTTCTTTAAAAAACATTTTAAAATCCTACTGTTCAAAAACTTTTGACTGGTAGTGTATATCACAAAAAAATCTGATCATTAAGGACATATATATATATATATATATATATATATATATATATATTTTTTTTTTTTTTTTTTTTTGACAATGTGATATCTGTGTCCATGTCATCGTTTCCGGGAGAACATTTTCTTAAACGGATTGTTCCTATCATGCCTCTTGGCTCGTTCCAGCTTCACAAGGACCTCCTTGACCTCCACCTCAGTTGACTGAACATTGGTGTGAATGTAGTCTATCATTGAGCTCTGCTCTTCTACTAACATGGCCACATCCAGAAAAACCTCATGAAGGCTCTGAATGCGTCTCTCCAGCTGTACCAGTTCAGTATGTCGACTCTCGATCTGGATGAGCGCAGACCGTGCCGTTTTACCTTCTGAAACCATGTTCTCACTAAAGACATTCCACTGACCGCTCTCTAACATCTCTTCGATCTGGTCACCTGTGACCTCTCGCCCCACGATCTCCATCTGCCGTTGAATGTATGCCTTGCAGGACTCCCTATGGCTCATCTCAGCTTCGTTGTACTCCACCATTGCATCACGGAAACTGTTGCTTATGCTGGCGTACTGTGTTCGGGCGATTCTTGTCACCGGTGAATTGACGCCATGCTTTTCCTCTAACTCTTTCCTGTGGGAATCCATCTTGCGAAGGTGTACAAGCATCTCCTGTCCACGAGTTTTGATGTCAGCTGCAATAGCATTGGAGTCACAGGTAGTAGAAGCACTAGAGCAGACTGCTTCTGTGAAAATATGTGAGTTTTGTTCTCTGATACGCTTTACTTCCAGACGGATGTATTGAATTTGACAGCGTGCTTCCTGGGCCTCATCAAAGACAGCTTCTATGTCAGGGTTGGTGCTGGTGTCCTGAGGAGGGTCGTAGTCTGTGTTTTCTGATGGAGAGAGAGCTTGCGCAGTTTCATGCTCTACTGCAGTGCCATTAGACAGTGATACTGCCTGAAGTTGGTCAAGTCTGTCCCTCATGACTGGAATACTGGACTGAAAAGTTTAAAACATATTTGGTCTATAAATTCATTACTATTCAGTGAACAGCTGGTAAAATGCACGGTATGGGCAACAAGAACAAACAACTCTTGAAAACTGAATATTCGTTATTACACTTAACCCACACGTCAATACGTCTGACTTGTGGAAAAGTACACTTGTGCCACTAAAAACCTGTCAGACAAGATGGACTTGTTTGTAGGTTCACGTTTAAATATATAAACTTTGTTTTAATCTCATTACGTTTTCTATTAAACTCTACTTCATCATTATGCAATGTTTTAATAATTCAAAGAGAAGACAATACCGCATTTTCATTAATTAGATTTAGTTACACTCAGTAAATAAAGAAAAAAGTCTGATTTTAAATTTAGCCTACACAAATTCGGCAATACAGTATATCCCACATACGTACAACCAGACTTGATGTAGGCATCGCATCAGTGGAGAAAATGTTTTAAATTATTTTTAATAAAACCTATCCTATGTTTAATGTTGGGAACACAATGCTCTGCTTCGAGCATTACTGTCATTGTGGCCTACCTCAAATTATGTCCTTCTATGTGCATTCCTCGGAAAATCCGCTTTGCTGCTTACAAAAACCACGGTATTATCTGTACAAGGACATTAAAAGCACACCACCTAATTTGACCTCTTCTTGTCCAACACTGCATGTGAGTGATGACGTGACATACAGACCCCGCCCCAAGTCAGGTGTGAGGAGATCAGAATGTCCGGCAGGAGGCAGCAGAGATGCGATACTTTAGATATGATGAGAACTAAGTGAAGTATAGAACACGTCTACTCTTTTTTTATTGTAAATAAAACAAACTGAACCTTTTTTGCTGATGCACTGTTAATGAATATACATTTATGTCTACTACACCTGCGCTGTACTGTTTAACGTACAGGGGATAGATAGATTTATTGAGAAAGGCTTAAAAAAATACACAGAAAAGTAGATCTGAGAACCTTCGCTCAACTTTTACACCGCCACGTAGGCTAACAGTGAAGTTTAGACAAGACATATTTAGTATAAACAACCAATATGCATATTCTCCGACTGCCTGGTCATTAGTCTAATAATTATATTATTCCAGTTAATTGTATTTGTTAGAAAAAAAAATGCTATTTGGTTTTCTGTTTAGCTGCCTTTTCCCCCCTCAGTTTGGCGAGCAAATAGTCTATCAGTTCGTAACTCATGAAGAAGAGTTTCATTCAGTTTGTTTAGTAAAATAGTCATCCCTGCTGAAAAAACAATAGAAACAATCGGAAATTCTAATGGCTTCCACTATACTATTACAAACTATAACTTTTAACCATTAAAACCTTTAAAAATGGATTCTTGTAGTGTGTTTTGGGACAAACCACCACAATTAAAAGGCGACCAATTACTAGTAGAGACCAACAGGCAACATTCAGTTTCCATTAAAATCAATACAATTTACATTATGACCAGTAAAAAAAACCTTACAAATTCTGTGATGTTCTCTATTATTTTTTTTCAGCAGGGATTTATTTTCTGTAAAAATTTCGACTGTCAATACGCCAACTGTATTGAAGCTCGAAATTGCTCAGAGGTTTGAATTACTGACTTTGCAAACGTTTTTCACGTCAGGGTCCCACTACTACAATACTGCACTCACTTTTATTAAATGTATTATATGACATGGAAGACATGAAGAAGACATCGTACTCGGTCCCATTTCGCAAAACAGAGATTATGTCAAGTGTTACGTCTGACGTTCTATTCAGCGAACAGGTTTGGCGTGAAAGTTACGCCCTGGAACGCGCATTCCTTCCCCCCCACCCATTAAATGACAGCTGCACCAGTGCAGTGAGGATGGAGCTGCAGCCTTGAGATGACATATCGACATAAGTGGTCGTAATTTTGGACAAAAACACAAGGTAATGTACTTTGCAGTAAATGACAACGAGTTTATTTCTTTCTTTACATCTTTTTTTCAGTTCACTTCTATTTTACGGATTTATGGATGGTTATTCCTGCAATAAATATATACGTTAGAATGTTGTCAGTGTAAAAATGTAATATGCTTAAAAATGTTTTATAATTAAACAAATAGTGAGATGCTGGTTTGAGAAACTTAACCAAATCTCTTCATCTTAAAGTTGATTGATTTTGAGAAGTTAGAAGAAACAGGTTTACCCATTTATTTTGTAAATTGTAAAGCTTTAGTCACTTGAATAAGGTTGGATATTTTTAGGCATCCTATTTAAATGTTTAAGTAGTAAAATAATAGAAGAGAACACCATTTGTACAGAAACAAAAGCTGAACTATCAGTTCAATCCATTCAAACTTGTTTGGTGAGTGACGCCAGTCAGAAATAGTTTCACAGATGAACTAGTTAGACGTGTGACTTTTTCAGTGTTGATAAGGAAGTATTATCTCCCCCTTTTACAGTTTGTTTCTTAACAATAAAGGTGCTTCACGATGCCATAGAAGAATCTTTTTTTGTCTAAATGGTTCCAAAAAGAACCTTTAACATTTGAAGAACCTTTCTGTTTCACAAAAGGTTCTTTGTGGCAAAAGAAGGTTCTTCAGATTATAAAAAGGTAAGAAAGAGATGGTTCTTTAAAAAACCCTTTGACTGAATGGTTCTTTTTAGAACCAAAAATGGTTCTTCTATGGCATTGCTGTGAAGACCCTTTTAAAGCACCTTTATTTTTAAGAATGGAAATGAAAATGATTTTATTCTTGAAAACAAGGACTACATGAGGGATAATAATGTAAATATGAATATTATTATGCTGTAATGTTTAGCCTACATCAGATCACATATTTCTTATCTGGTTGTACTGAGTGTCCTTTTCTGTTCATTTTCCCTTCTAGCAATCATGAGGGACAGATTGGATCATCTTCAGACCATTTCAGAGTCTAGCAGCCAACAAGAAGAGCAGGAATCAGACTCTTTCAGCAATGTGGACCTGGAAGAGGATTTCGGCCAGCAGGCTGTCATTTATGACAACAGTGATCAGATGGATTCTGTGCTAGATGAGGCTCAGGACACTAGACGTGAGATTCAGCTCATTCGCCTCGAGGTGAAGCGTCTCCGAGACCAAAACACTCGCATACTTAGCGAGCCGACTCGTACAACTCACGTAAAGCGGGATGCCAATGTCATCGCAGGAGACATCAAGACCCGTGGACAGGACATTCTGGCACGTCTACAGAAAATGGACGCCCATGCCAAAGAGCTTGAAGAGGAGCATGGCATTAACTCGGCTGTGGCGAGAATCGCCCGAACACAGTACGCCACCCTAAGCAACAACTTCCGAGATGCAATGACAGAGTACAATGATGCTGAGATGGATCACAAAGAATCGTGCAAACGGCATATTCAAAGGCAAATGGAGATTGTTGGCCGAGAGGTGACAGGTGACCAGATTGAGGAGATGATGGAGAACGGCCAGTGGAACATCTTCAACGACAACGTCATGTCAGAAGGGAAAACAGCCCGTTCTGCGCTCAACCAGATTGAGAGTCGACATCGCGACCTGCTGGATTTAGAAAACCGACTCAAGAGCCTTCATGAAGTGTTCCTGGATGTGGCTATGCTTGTAGAGGAACAAGGACCCATGACTGACTACATCTTAAACAATGTTCAGAAAACCGATGCTATGCTTGGTGAAGTCCTTATCAAACTGGGACGGGCCAAGAGACATGACAATAACAACCCATTCAGGAAAATGTTCTGTGGATGCTTTCCATGCGCTAAAAACTAAGTGATGGTGCGGACTTGTGCAGTTTATCATTTTAAAAATAGGTAGCCACACTCTTAAAAATAAAGGTTCTTTATTGGCATCGATGGCTCCATGAAGAACCTTGAACATCCATGGAACCTTTCAAATGCAGAAAAGGTTCTTTATAGTCGAAAAAGCTTCTTTAGATTTTTAAAATGTTCTTCAAAATGGTTAATTTAAGAACTGTTCACTGAAAGGCTCCTTAGGGAACCAAAAATGGTTCTTCTATGGCATCACTGCAAGAACACCTTTTTGGAATCTTTATTTTTAAGAGTGCAAAGATATGTGGGGAGAAGAACCATATTTTTTCGAAACTAAGCTCTTTGAGCGATCATTAAACCTGATATTACTAAAGTTAACAATAACACTTAGAGAGCAATTAAACAACTAAACAAACCAAAGATTGATAGTCTTCACAACGTCTTCATAAAAATGCCTTTTCATTTGGAGTTTGATACCTGTACACATACTACTGTAAATACTGTAGCTAACATAAAAGCAAAGGAGGTTTTAATCTGATTTTATGCTAGAAATTGTGTAATATTACAAGATATGCATAAGGTATAATTTATTAACATAATTTACATTATTATATCTTTCGATATTCTAATGCGGTTGAACCGAATATGCACTTTCTAGACCCTCTTTCATGAAATCATCCGGAATATGAAGCATTTGCCATGTTTTGCCATATTTTCAATGCAAGTTGATCACTTTTATTTCAATCAATTAGTTTTTCTGAAGCAATGTTTATTAAATAAATATCTAAATAAAAGACCTTGTATAATTCTTACTTGCTTTGTCTTTATTATTAAATTAACTGCATGTGGCAAAATGTTTTCGGTATTTCAAATGGATTTAGTATATTGGATTATCAGAAAATATTCCTGCTGATAGGTAGGCCAGCAGTACATTACAAATCTTTAATGAGCTATTTTTTTCATACATAAGGCTATTCTTTATCTTAATGGATCATCGGGATAGATTCTGTCGTCAACACATTTTTCACATTTTGGTACACACTGGACTTTTTTTTTATCTATGTAACAACAGGGAAATCACTGTGAGACCATTAGGGAAATATCCTTACTCGGTTTAGTCTGTTTTAGCTAGAATGAGGAACCAGAGGAAAAAAGTGTCCCCATAAATGGTTTTAAGTAGTAAGAACTAAATGTGTTGGCAAGGTGCTAATTTGATTGCCTTGCCACATTGTTGAATTGTACATTTGACTTCGCCTGGACTTTGGACCAAATACAGCAGTCAACATTTGAAGTGGATCAATTAAAACTAAAAACACATAACTAAAACTATTTGTATATAAAACGTCACCAGAGAAACATTTCCTTGTTCCTGAAAAATGCCATGCATGTCACAAATGTGATCTACTGTTTATAGAAAACAATCCTTTTTTCACATGGTACATGTTACCATGTTTCGATGATTGTACTGAAAATCTTTTTTATCCTTTATCCATTTTATTCTGAGTTTCATCATGTGTTTCTGGCATGTGTAGTGGTTTGGCACATTTACCTTGATTATATTTACATAGCAGCTTATTCATACCAAGAACCGCACACCTAGACAGGATGTGGCCATCTGATCGATATATAAAGAACATGACCATGAGCACTGAAGAAAACATAATGGTGTGACCTGTGTGTAGAATATGTACTAACATAATCAACTGCACAAAATTTCTATACATTTAATAACTTAGAAATTGATCAGATTACACTTTAGTTATAAATACGTCAGTCAACATGATTGTCAGTCCTAAGGATACCATCCTAGTTTTAAAATAGTTTAGCATTATATAAAAAAATACAAAAATAACACGTTAAATGGCAGGCCTTTAAGGCTCAAACCAAACAATGAAAAAGAAAAAAAAACAATGATCACTAATCTTCACAAAAGTGTCTTGTGATTTCAAGTTTTTCTGTTCAGTAAAAAGGCTCACATAGCTACATCTGGCAGCATGCGGTTGATATGTCCTATTCTTTTGTCCTTTTCATTCATTAGTTTCTTAAGCAGATTCTCCTCCTTTAAAACAACACACACACACAAAAAGAGAATTAATGATAAACTGTTAAAACGTTATGAATTCATATACAACCAAGTGTAATCAAAGAAATGCCTGAGACATTTAGTTTACTCACAGTGATGTACCAGAAGGATGTATACTTGAACTCGGCCCATTTAAACAGTTGACTGAAAGGTGCTAGAACATGGAGGTGCAGGTGGGGGACAGTGATTTTTGGAGGCACATGGAAACCTAGACTGAAATACATTTGTATTCTTATTTAATAACTGCTTCATCCAAATAAATGCTTGATTAATATGACAGTAGGGTTGCCTTCAAACCTGATATCTTCCAAATTTGTGACATTCTTGGCTTTCAGTACATCTCTTCCCATAGCTGCCATCTTCTTCACTGCTCAGGATAATCACATTTAGATGATTGAAAATTGCATGTAATCACTGTGTGTGATTAAATGTTGAGAAATAGAGTATCTTATATCTCTGATATCTCTAATCTTGTATCTCTATATTTTTAACTAATTAATTTAATAATCAAAAAAAGACATAATCTTACCAAGTTTTATATCATCTGCTTGGAGTGACAAACAGCTATAGATATGTTTCTTTGGTATAACCAGGTAGTGATGAGGTGCACCTGGATCAATGTCCTCAAAACAAACGATGTCCTCATCCTTTAAAAAAAAAAAATCACATTACATTTTTATTTACCTTGACATTTATAATCTAAAATACTAATTATATAATTGTTTTATAAAAAGCATTGACTATTATTGGATATTTCTGTTACAGAAAACAGAGGGGAAGCCTTGTGAATTTGTAATAGTTCAAACACACTTCATAAAGTACAGTAGCCTACTTCATAATGTGTAAGATCGATGTGTGTTTATTTTGTTTACATGCGCACTATATTGCGTATATGTACAGACTTTTGGACCCCACTATATTTACACTGAATGAGTTACATCACTTTAGCCAATGGGAAATGACTTACAAATTACTATCAAATGTGACGTCACCCTTCCGAGATCACAGCAGAAGTTATCACTCAAAAATATTTTGAGAACTATGACACTTTCATGTCACTTGGACATTTTATTTTATTATTATAATTATTATTATTACTTTAAAAAAAAAAAAATCTTTCTACGTTTCTATAAAAGCTGCCAACAGTAGTCCATAAGCGGTAAGTGAAAGTAAAGCTACTTTAAGCAATTTGAATGAAAATCTCTAAATTACCCAATAAATGATGTCAATATAGTAAATACATATAATACACACACATATATATACATATATATATAACGCGCGTATTAGTGAACTGTTACAAATCTTGCTTTCATATTTCCTTCCCAGTTTAACTTTATTCCTTCAAGTTGGATAACGACCGTAAAGAACTCTTAAAGAATTGTGAAATATATAGGCCTATTAATGTGTAGAAAGAGGAGCGACTTCGCACTGAAGCATGAAGCCACTATGACAACAATAAACCAAGTCGATAAAGATCAACTTACTTCCGCCAATATCTCGGTGTGTGGATATTCTCTGTTCGCGATTTGACAGAAAATACACATCGTTTCCACATCGTCGTCAGAAAAATCTTGCTGATTATCAGAGACACAATTTTCTCCAGCCATTCTGACAATGGTGTTCAGGACAAATGAAACTGAACCCACAGGTTCCCTTTGACTGTGTCATCTGACCTTCCGTGGTAAAACGCTATATCGTTTAATTTAAAGCCCTTGCGTGAGCTCGTATGATGACATTTACAACGCCCAAGGTGCGGATTACAAAATGCGTTCAAGTCATTTCAGAATTACTGAGCAAAGAGAGCACTTCAGGTTACAGTGGTAAAAAAAAAACTAAACATTTAAAATAAACGTGTAAACTACTTTCACTCGTTGAAGCTGCTGCCATTTTTTTACATTACGTCACTATGGTCGGAGCCTCGGCGGTTTCAATGTATTGAGTTTCAGTACTGAATTTATAGCAAGGATAAAGTTTATTTAATCCGCATACGTATTATATTCAAATACAATTAAGTTTCTTGACGCACAATAAAAATATGTTTTGTTTACCTTATAATTTTTCTCTTTACGATATATGGCACAAAATCTCATCTCAGCACTTTTGATGAACAGCTACGCTATTTTTAATTTAGTCAATTTATTTATCAACATTTGTGAGATTTAGTCACTTGAAACGGTTTTGAGATTAACTAATCTAAAGTAAAAGTTATAAAGTAAAAGTGGAGTAAAAGTTATAGTTTTTGTTTTTAAGGAAAAAGATACAATTTGACCAGAATTGGCACAGAAGGACCCCAGTTACTATAGTGTTATTATTTTTAAATGTAATACTCATTGTAATTAGTGGTCATATTATTCAATATTATTAATATTATTGTTATATATATGACAAGAATAATTATATGTACATTTCAGACAGCTCTAAATTGGCAAAATATTTTTAATAGTTGATTAAGTATTTTATATTAATGACACTTTACACTAATGACTAAAGTTGTGTTTGTGTGTGTGTGTGTGTGTGGGAGAGGTTTCTGACAATTTACCCCAGTAGGGGGCCATCTTACCCCTCTTTTAATCTTTTACATTTTGTGCAATAGCAACTAAATTAGCAAAGTTTTTTATTTATTTCTACTATTTACCTTAATATTTTGCTAAAATATTATAAGGGGTTTTCCAATAAATAGACCAATTAAAGTGATTTATTATTATTATTGTAGATTATAGTGTAAAACATGTAATAACTTATATTTTAGATAACGAGAATGTCTGGTTATGGGACAAGGGTAAAAACAAAAAACAAAATAATAATAATAATAACCTTTCCACAAGTCTTTTATAAAGCAGTCAAAATAAATGATGAAGGCATGATAAAACGTTTCAGAGTTGTAATATGCAATATAAAACAAGAAAAAAGATGAAAAGTGCAATTTTTATATCCCAGATGCCCGGAAGATGAAGTAAAAGAAATGTGCCAACCATCTCCATTATGCTATTTATTGTGCACAAACATATTGTCTGTCAAGTAACAAATGAATTAATTATTTAATTAACAAGTAATTACAATTTGTGGTAGTTTTATGAGAGTATAAATTACGAACCAGGAATTAACCCATCCAACCATGGTCTCCCACTATCACTGAAAAAATATATCTTGAGTAGGATGAAAATTTATATTGAAAGTGTATTATAATTTCACTATTTATTTATTTATGTAGCGGCTGCTGGCGTGTTTAGAGAATGTTACTGCCCTCTGCTGGCTACAAAATAGACAGAGCTCAGCCTTACTGAGGAATGCCATTGAGACGCCAATAGTGAATAGTGGTCTCAAAATTAAAGATGAATGATGCAACACAACTCCAGCAGGGGTCACTCATACTTCATACTTTAAATAAATAACAAACAGTTACGTTTGCCTAAATACATAATACATGCTAGAGTTCCAATGTTATATTACTGACTGTTTGTGCTGCTAAGCTAAGAGTGCTGTGCAGTGATAGAACTGTTGGGTGAAGCCGTCATAGCCGTGCTGACCAATCAGAACTGAGGACTGGAACTAACGGTTTTATAAATGAGGGATTAGAATATATTTGAAAAACAATGGTAAATTCATAAAGCGTCCCACTTTTCCTGAATTCATCATTACCATAGATAAATCAGTCCTTTATTTAAATATTTCAGAATTTACCAAGGTTTGTTTTCCCTCAGTATTATTCAACGAGACCACACTTGTTCTGTAGCTGCACGCTTGATCAGGTTGTGCCCACCTTAGAATCTAGCCTATGAACACACAAACAAACAGCTGACATTTCAACGTCACCGAATTCAAAGAAATGAAAATTATTTTATTAAACGCCAAAAGTCCCGCTTCAGCGCGTGTGGGTTTTATATCAAGCAGCCCCCGCGTGCTTACGGGACGTCCGTCATATCTCACGCGCTGCAGGTGCGTGGAACCCTTTGAGTGTGCGTGGCGATGAACGCTCCGCCCCTGTCAATGCAAACGATTGAAGAAAAGTCGCGGTCGAAAGCTGAACTACGTTACTGACACATTTCAAAACTCGAAAGCTCTGAAAGAGGGCAGCACACGCTCCTGTACTTTCTGCAGTAGGCATATGTCTTTTTCAATTAAGTTTTCCTGCATTTTTAGTTATTGGTTTTAATAAGTTCTAATACTAGTTTGAACCATATCGGTTTTACATTTTATTCGGTAATGAAAAAAGCTGAATGATATACGTTCTTGTTTTCAGATGTGTTCAGATGAAGAGCGCTCGATGGCTGGGGGCTCCGGTAACGGAAAGTTGCGTCAGTGGCTGATAGAGCAGGTGGACACAGGAAAATACCCTGGACTCGTGTGGGAGAATGAGGAGAAGAGTATTTTTCGGATTCCGTGGAAGCACGCCGGCAAACAGGACTACAACAGGGACGAGGATGCTGCGCTCTTCAAGGTACAGTCAGGATGAACGTTGAAGGGATGACAAACACACACATGCAGCGCATGTAAAGCATCGTTTCTCCCATGTGATCTTACTAATATTTCATATAGTACATGGTCTATGCACGTTACGTTCATTTGTGTAATTAAAAGAACATTTAAATGCAATTCCTAGACAACACGTGTTCAAAATATTTTTTTCTATTTTTGTGGTGCTTAAAATGTCTACTGTGTCGAGTCAAAATCTCATTAAAAGGCTGAAATCATTAACTAGTGCAGTGAATCACATACTTTGCACTTTTTATGAGAAAGCACGTTTTTCTCTTCAGATCAAACTTCTTGATATTCAAGACTAAAAAAATGAATACAATAAGGTTAATCATTAGTTAACATGAACTAAGAATGAATGATACTAATGCAGTTGTAATTTCTGCATTTGCTAATTCATTATTTAAATCACAAGTTGTTTGTTAACATTAAAGTATTAACTAACATGAACTAACAATGAACGACTGTATTTCTAACATCAACAAAGAGTAAGAAATAGTGTACTAAATGTATTGTTCGTTGTTTGTTCATGTTAGCTAATACTTCAAATAATGTTAACAAATGAAACCTTATTGTAAAGTGATACAAAAAAAACTTACTAAAATGTGTTTGAAAACATTTGTGAAAGCAGCAGTTGTGTTTTCAAGGTGGAAGGAATGACAATGGTCACGTGTATAAATCAAAAATTATTTGAAAAATCTGTGAAAGCAATATAAAACCAAGGTTACTTTTCTAAGAATTTGCCATATGTATTTTGAGCTAGATTTCTCCTTCTTATGTACATCCTCAGTTAACATTGACACATGTTGGTTTTCCTGCAGGCTTGGGCCCTATTCAAAGGCAAATTCCGGGAGGGTATTGACAAACCTGACCCACCAACTTGGAAAACACGTCTTCGATGTGCTCTTAACAAGAGCAATGACTTTGAAGAGCTTGTGGAGCGTAGTCAGCTTGACATCTCAGACCCCTATAAAGTGTATAGGATTGTTCCGGAAGGATCCAAAAAAGGCAAGGGAGGAGTAAACTATCAAATGCTTACTGCCATTTCTCTCGTGAATACATACAATGAAAATGTTTAATATTTAAATATTGCAGGATCCAGATCTCATGAAGATTCACAGTCCAATTCAAGCTCACCCAATTATCCAATACACCCATCTTATGCACCAGCACCATCTCAGGTTAGAATGAAAAATCATCTTTGATTTATGCGTTCCTGTCTTTGCACTTCAGATCACTATATGTGCTTGTCATTACAGGTGTGCAACTATCTTTCTCCAGCAGAGAGAGGATGGAGGGATTACTCCACCCTATCTGAGATCCCTTACAGCCAGAGCCCCTACACTCCACGCTGGGACCCTGGTACGTTGTGAGTTTCAGAGAGGAAGTAGTAGACTACTGTAAGTTTAGCTAGCATGCAATTGCACTGACATATTTCTGTATGTGCAGGGTACCAGTTCAGTGGCTCTTTCTACAGTTGCAATGCATCTGATCCACAGCCGTCACCTTTCACCCTGGACACCAGCATGAGATCTGCTGAGGCTGTGGCCCTTTCAGGTACATAATCATTATCACACAGAGACATTGACAGGCTCAGGATCTTTAAGTGTTGTAAAGTTTTTGAACAGTAAGATTTTTAATGTTTTTTTAAATAATGCTCTTCTGTTCACCAAGCCTGCATTTATTTGATCCAAAATAAAGCACAAGCAGTAATATTGTGAAATATTTTTACTATTTAAAATAACTGCATTTTATTTTAATATGTTTTAAAATGTAATTTATTCCTGTAATTAAAGCTAAATTTTCAGTATCATTACTCATTATCATTATTACATTATCATTCTTTGATGAATAGGAAGATCCAAATAAAAAGCTTTTGTAACATTATACACTATACCATTCAAAAGCTTGGAGTCGGAAAAATGATGATAAAGACATTTATAACGTTACAAAAGATTTCAGATTTCAGATAAATGCTGTCCTTCTTAACTTTCTATTCATCAAAGAAACCTGAAAAAATTCTAATCAGCTGTTTTCAACATAATAATAATACATTTTTTTGAGTAGCAAATCAAAATATTAGAATAATTTCTAAAGGACCATGTGATTGGAGTAATAATGCTGAAAAAAAAGTATAAATTACATTTTAAAATATATTCAAATAGAAAGCAGTTATTTTAAACAGTAAAAATATTTTAAAATTTTGCAAAAAAATTTTAAATGCAGCAGAAGAGATGTCTTTAGAAAACATTAAAAATCTTACTGTTTAAAAATGTTTGACTGGTAGTGTAGGTACAGTATTCCCTATTGTCAAATAAAAATTCTGATCAATAACAAAAAGACGATAATTATTTTTATGTGATGAGGTGATATTAAAAATCTTTACTATGTTGTGTAAATGAATTAAAAAAAAAACACTAAAAACTAATATTCTTCATTTTTTAATACAGTTTAATTTTGGAATCACAACATTATGATGTACAGAATAAAAATAGATATTTTGCTGAAAGACTGCTGCAAAAGATTTAACATCACAGTGTAACAGAAGTAGTAATTAATCTATTCTTCTGTATTGTGACATACATCCAAATGAACTATCAAAAATTAATAACATGGACTTGGTTCTATCCATCAGTTGTTGACTGGATGGAGGCAGAATGCAAACTTGTAGTGGATTGTAAGAAAGGGGTTTAAGAGTGAACGGCAGGAAAAGTCCAGCATACAACACCGGAAAGAAGTTTGACATTTCACCAGAAGACTTATGACATTTAAAAAAAAATTCTGAGTTAAAAAAAAAAAACATATGCATGGATGAATCATTCACAATAAGATCAATAACATGCATTTAGAAAATAGATGAAATTTAATTTTATTCCGACTTGTGGTCACAAGAGGCGATCTATTAACTTCCATTCATACGCATACAAATACTGGAGACCAGAAATGCAAGCTCACCCAAAATATAAGTCTGGTAAAGTCTGATATGCGAATTTGTATCATGTTAAGACATGTGACCAAAACAAGAATGATGCATCATGGTCTGTCATTTTAGCTGAATTAAAAGAACTTCAAATCTGCAAGATTGCAGTAAGACTGCATATTTTTACATACATGTTGAATTATGATTTTTTATTTTTGTTCGGCATTTTGCCTTAATTGTGATAGGACAGATCAGACATGACAGGAAGCAAAGTGGGAGAGAGAGAGAGAGGGCGGGATCAGGAAAGGTCCTTGAGTCAGGATTCGAACACAGGACACCCCAAGCACAATGGCGCTGTATGCCGATTTTTTAAAAAACACATGACGTAATATGACTTCATATTACAACCATTAAAGTGTCTCTAGAAATTGAGTTCAAGTTTATTTGTTTACAGGGGCAATGCACAATAATGAAGATTACTGTAAATGTGCCAGAGTTAGCCGAAAGGCTGGGTTTTCATCTGACAGAATGTTAAAAAGTCACCTTAAAATATAATACAAAATACAAAAAAGTCTGGGCGACTGCTGCTTCATTAAATTGAGTGTTAGATGATGCCAGGCAATCTAAGTGTATTTAATTGAATCTTCTTCTCAAACAGATTACCGCTTACATGTGGTGGTGTTTTACCGGGATACCCTGGTGCGAGAGGTAACAGTGAGTAGTCCAGAAGGCTGTCAGCTCGGCCCTAGCAGAGAGGGACAGGCCTTTGCTTCACCTGGGGCCCCAGAACTGGTTGAACTCCCTCATGCTGATGGGGCATCTCTGGATCGTGGCGTTATACTCTGGATGGCCCCGGACGGGCTCTACGCCCGCCGCCGCTGCCCCTGCAGGGTGTACTGGGAGGGAGCTCATGCACCACCTACTGAAAAGCCCAACAAGCTGGAGAGAGAGCAGAACTGCAAACTGCTGGATACTCATCTGTTCATAACAGGTTAGTGCATGGTGCATGGCATTTCAGATAAATTACACTAAGATTATGACAAACAAATGATTTGATGTCATTAATTGGAAAACAAGAACAAAAATAGACTTCATCACTCATCATTTTCAGTAAGCACTAACAAGTCATTTATTGTAAGTCTTTATACCTGTCTATTAATTCTGTTTGTATACATCATATTTGACATCTCCAAAGAGCCAGACAGTTTACTGTAAACAAACACGTCATAAAGCTTTTACAGTAAATAGTGTGTCACATTGTCTGTGGGTTGATATTTAGTGACAGTCACAGAGTCAGTCATCTATGAGTTACAACTCACTCACGCCCACTTTGTGTCACAGATTCACTGATTGTTATGATTCTCACAGAACTTTCCAGCATATGATGAATACAACTCAAATACCACAGAAAGCACATGAGCCACATTAGACCTAAAGCTCATAGTATGGAAAGCAAATAGAGAATGAGAGAAAAAAAAAAAGTTGTATTACGGAACGAGATAAGATCACGTGGTCAACCCAAATGGCTTGAGAAATTATCTGCCATTTACAAACAAACACTATGCAACAAGGTTGATCACTCTGATTAACCATTAATCTGAATAATCTGCCACATTTTATGCCAACGTTCAAAAGTTTAGATTCAGTATGACGGTTTTTTTTGGAAATTGCCTAATAAAACTGATACTTCTATTCAGCAGTTTTACACATTAAATTAACAAAGATATATTTAAAAGTGATAGTACACTAAAAAATGAAAATTACCCTATGATGTAATCACCCTCAAACTATCCTAGTTGTATATGACTTTCTTCTTTCAGACTAATACAAAAAGTTATACTGAAAAATGTCTTGGCTCTTCTGAGCTTTATAATGGCAGTGAATGGCAGATGAGATTTTGATGTCCATTTGATGATCCATCATAAAAGTACTCAACACGATTCTAGGGGGTTAATAAAGGCCTTCGGAAGCAAATTGATGCGTGTGTGTAAGAAAAATATAAATTTTTAAAACTTTATAAAACATAATCTCTAGTTCACGACAGACGTAGAACATTTTATGATGGATGGATGCACTTTATTAGACTTCTATTGGACTATTGAATATTAACACCCATTCACTGCCATTATAAAGCTCGGAAGAGCCAGGACATTTTTAATATAACTCCGACTGTATTTATCTGCAAAGAGGAAAGTCATATACACCTAGGATGGCTTGAGGGTGAGTAAATCATGGTGTAATTTTCATCCTATTCATGAACTATCCTATTACTTATAATTTTGTAAATGTCTTACATTTTTAATAAATGCTGTTCTTTTGAAATATCTATTCATTAAAGAGTCTTGGAAAATCTGTCAAAAACGTTGCAAAAATCTTACCAACCTCAAGCAACGCTATTATCAGTATTGCTTTTTTTCCCCTCTTCTAACTATTTGCTGACGATCTTACCTGTCATTGGATGCAATTAAAATGTCCTCCTCCGTATCTTCTGTAGAGTTGCAGAGTTACGCCCTGCATGCTCGTTCTGCGCCATGCTCCCAAGTGCTGTTATTCTTTGAGGATGAGAGCACCGATGGTCAAAGACCAAGAAAGACCTTCACAGTGCAGGTACATATCTTTGGTTCCTTTAAATACTCAAGTTATGAACAAAATGTAAATGATATTCATGTCATCTTAATTGGCTTTTGTCACAGGTTGAGCCACTGTTTGCTCGCCAGCTTCTTTTCCTCAGTCATCCTGGCAGCATGAACTACATCCGCAGCCATGAGCTTTCACACCTGCCTGCTGAACACAGCCTCTCCCCGACCCAAGACTACCACAGAGTCATCACGCATCACAACGGCCCTCAAAACTGACCCTGACTCTGCACTTGATCCTGGATTAACATCTTGTTTAACCCAGGGTTAAAGCAAGTTTAATCCTGGGTTAATGGGATTCTCTCATCATTTACTCACCCTCATGTTGTTCCAAACCTTGTGGAACATGTTCCACAGAAGAAAGAAAGACATACAGGTTTAACACGAAATGAGCGTGAGTAAAGGACAGAATTTTCATTTTTCGGTTAAGCTACTTTTACACTTTTGAAAGGGGGTTAGCGCCGCTTTAACTCAGGGTTATAAAGCTTTGCTTATCAACAGATGATGGACAAGCGGTTATTAAAACAGTTTACATGCTCACAAAGTGCCATATTTGTCCAAGTTTAAATATGTACAGTGAAAAATTTCAAACTTAGAAATATTAACCCAGGGTGAAGTTCAAACAGGATTTAAACAGGACTTTTGACCCTGGGTTAACTGTAAAAATCACACAAGTCTTGTAGGCTAAAGTGTAAAAGGTAAATGTTGGAATTCTGCTGTGCACCTACAGCCACATTCATACCAGGATAATCTATAGTGGTAACAGACAACATCAGATGTAAAACTGATGTTTCATACTGAGAAAGACAAAAATCTGTTTTCAACTCACAAGGATAAATGATTGTATTATGCCGGCATACCGCCAAATGTGTGGGCTGTTTGCTGACATGACAAAAGAATGTAAAGTGTGAATATTAGCTATGGCTGATTGTTTCTTGCTACATTTGTTTGAGCTGCTTTAAAAATATAAAAGCCAGAATTTTGATGTATATAGGCTATGCAAAGTGATAACCTTTTAGTTTTCAAAATGCTGTTCTTTTATAAACATTTTTTATGTACAATTCTGACAAAAGTTCTACTTTTATTCCACTACTTTTGCTTTTTTATATGTTACTGAGATGCTTAGAATGCCTTGAAATTGGTGCCTCCTTTGGTTTTTAATAAAAAAGTGAAAAACTGAGTGTGTTTGCTCTGGTTCCTTACATTTGAGGTCAAAAGTTTACATACACCTTGCAGAATCTGTAAAATGTGAATTCTACCACCAAAATAGGGGATCATACAAAATGCATGTTATTTTTTATTTAGTACTGACCTGAATAAGATATTTCACATAAAAGACATATATAGTCCACAAGAGAAAGTAATAGTTACATTTATAGAAATGACCCTGTTCAAAAGTTTACATACACTTGATTCTTAATACTGTGTTGTTACCTGAATGATCCACAGCTGTTTTTTTAATGATAGTTGTTCATGAGTCCCTTGTTTGTCCTTAACAGTTACACTGCCTGCTGTTCTTCAGAAAAATCCTTCAGGTCCCACAAATTCTTTGTTTTTCAGCATTTTTATGTATTTGAACCCTTTCCAACAGTGACTGTATAATTTTGAGATCCATCTTTTCATATTGAGGAAACTGAGCAACTATTATAGGTTCAAACATGTTCAAAGAAGTGTACGCTTTTCTTATTTTGCCTAAATATAATATTTTTTCCATTTAATACTGCCCTTCAGAAGCCACAGAAGACACTTACATGTTTCCCAGAAGACAAAATAAGTTAAATTTACCCTGATCTTCAAATTCCAAAAGTTTTCACCCCCTGGCTCTTAATGCATTTAAGACACATTAATGTGTTTTTTTTCTGGAGCATCAGTGAGCATTTGAACTTTTTGTAATAGCTGCATATGAGTCTCTTAGTTGTCCTCAGTGTGAAAATATGGATCTCAAAATCAGTCAGTGTTGGAAAGGGTTCAAATACACAAAAATGCTGAAAAGCCAAAGAATTTGTGGGACCTGACAGATTTTTCTGAAGAACAGCCAGCCGTTTAACTGTTCAGGACAAACAAGGGACTCATGAACAACTATCAAAAAAATTCCAAAAACAGCTGTGGATTATTCAAGTAACAACACAATGTTAAGAATACTGTGCAAACTTTTGAACGTGATCATTTTAATAAATTCAGCTATTATTTTCTCTTGCGGACTATGTGTAAATGTCTTTTATGTAAAATATCTTATTTGAGCAAGCACTAAATACAAAATAACATGCATTTTGTTTGATCGCTCTTATTTTGGTATAATAATTAACATTTTGCAGATTCTGCAAGGTATATGTAAACTTTTGACGTCAACTGTATACAAGGTAAAAAATACACCTTACACACCTATTTCACAATATTAACATTTATACTATATTTTGTGTCAAAAAAAAAGCAGCTTTAGTAAGAATAAGAGACTTCTCTTAAAGGAGAACTCCACTTGCAGAACAACAATTTACAAATACTTTACTCACCTCCTTTTCATCCAAGATGTTCATCTCTTTCTGTCTTCATTCGTAAAGAAATTATGGTTTTTGAGGAAAACATTTCAGAATTTTTCTTTATATATGGACTTCAATTGTGCCCCCGATTTTGAACTTCCAAAATGTAGTTTAAATGCAGCTTCAAAAGGCTCTAAACGATCCCAGCCGAGGAAGAAGGGTATTATCTAGCAAAACGATCTGTCATTTTTTTAGAAAAATAATAATTTGTATACTTTTTAAGCACAAAAGCTCGTGTAGCACAGATCCTGGGATGCAAGTTCTTAAATGATTCGTTCATTTTGAACGAATCTTTAATGTGACTCGGGAAGAACGAGTCGTATCGGGGAGTGATTTGTTCAGTCGGGCGTGTGCAACATCCTACTAGGTTCTGTACTGGAATCGTTCGTTCATCTTTTGGGGCTGTCACGTGATGAACGAACGACTCAAACCCGAAAACTTGTCAGATAAGAGGTGAGGTGAGCTAATCATAGACTAAAGACTAAGATGAATGAATCTTTTCTGTTTCTTGTAGCATTACAGTTTTGTCTTGTTTGTAGTGTGATAAACGTTTGTGTAAGCAGTAGATGTGTTAGGGAAGTAACACGTAACATTTTAATTATATTTTGATAACATGAACGAAATGACTCGAAAAAAGATTCGTTCATTTGGCTGAACGAGACTCAAACGTCAGAGTCGGTAAAATGATCCGAACTTCCCATCACTAATCAAGTCTAAGTTCATCGTCTGTGTACTCCGGCTCAAAAAAGTAGAGAATGGAGAAAAACTCCATCTCAGTTTCTCCTACAACTTAAGAATCATCCGACATCGTTATACCTTTTTGATTGTAAACAGCGTTTGACTTACTTGCACTTTGCTAGTCT
>JAHKKF010498654.1:0-11221 GCA_019740295.1 Labeo calbasu | reverse complement strand
TGAGAAACTAGTGATGTCCTGCAGCCACAGATGTGCTAAAGTCATTTAAAGCAAGGGCCTCTACACTTCTTACTAATTTCTGACAGCTGTAACCCTCCAAAAGTGTGCTTTTTTTGTTGAAATTCCTTGGATATTTTGTCAAACATGTTAGTAGAACAGTGGCATACATACAACTAATATTCCTTCAAATTTTGATTGATGAAGATTAACAACATTTAAAAAAAAAATCAAGTATTTATAGATTGTTTTCTAAAGCTAGTTCAAATCAACATTCAAAAATCAACTTAATCTAAAGTGTGTGCTGTCAAGGTCAAAAACAAAAATAATGAATGGTCATTTCGGGCTTCTGTGTGTAGTACGAGCATAAAATCTCTGTACTGCTCACAAATTAATCATAATTAATCCTCTTGTGAATTAATGCAGCCATTCGGATGGACCATATGGATGGACATCAGTTGAAACGCTGCCCATTCATTTAGCTCTACTGTCAAGAAATATCCGGCCTTTTTCACCCATAGCCTATTTTTGAGTTTACCTTCTGTGCTAATTCAGTTTTTTCAGCATGTGCAGAAGCATCATCAGAGCTGGGTTTCCATTTATACTCACGGCTTAGAGGGATCATTAATTATAATGTTATTTGGTTTTTGTATTCGAACTTAACGCCTTTGCCAGGTGATGTCATTTACGCTACAATATATGAGTTAACCCTATCTGGGTTTGAATGTGGGTCATCAACACAAATTCTTAACCACAGCCACCATATACTGTAAATCTGCTTAGTGACAATGGCTATTTGAAATCTTTATACAAAAAACACCTAAACTGAATTAAACTGAACTTGTGTCCCTGTCTGTGTGGCGTGTTACTGTTTAAACCACAGCAAACAAATCAATGTCAGGTTCAATGTCCCCTTAATTCATTAAAGATCGTGCAGGAGAAATGCCAAGACAACCGCAGCTACAGGGGAGAATAATCTTTAAACACAAACACTGTCAAATACACACACACACACACACACACAAACAAACATCTCAAGTACACTCTCATGGGGTCCACACTCAATACCTTCTCAAACAAACACACATACATACTTGTAGCCTACAAGTAAACAGGTATACTACATCGGCACTTTTCTTCTTTAATTAAGATAATTACAAAACCCTATACCTACCTACAGTATCACTTTTGGTATTTGTATTTTTTGTAATTCTATAACTTAACATTTTAAGATTAGGGTTCTTTGATGAAGGTAGAAATCTTTCATAAGATTATAAATATCTTTAATGATCAGTTTAATGCATGCTTTCTGAATAAAAGCATTAATTTCTTTAAAAATCTAACTGACCCCAAGCTTTAACACAGTAGTGTTTTTCACAGCTGTGCAGACTATTACTGCCCCATGCGCATATACACGTGTTAAAACCTTCAACTACTCGGGAGGTGTCCTGTCCATGATCTCTGTGTAGACAGTGGATGTGAAGCAAATTAAATTTCATTTGTAATTTCATGCTTGAGGCCACAGCCTGCGCCAGCTTTACGCTGCAGTTACTCACTGAGACAAGCAACCTACAATTACAGTGACTTCCCCAAACACACACACACACACAGGCTGTCCTGACTGTTAATGTGGTTTGTTCATGCATAGTGCTTTATACTGTGAGAACAGACCTGGAGGTACACATGTGAATGTGAATGTAAAAATGGAGGGATTATAATGTGCTGTTTTAACTTATGACTTTAATATGGAAGATATGCATAACATTAGTTGATTTGGTCTAAGATGACTCAGCATCACTGGAAAAGGAAAGCATTGTTACATGTGTTTCATACAACAGGGATCATTTCTCAATTGTTAAATCACGTTTAGTCACATTCACACAGACTCTTGGTCATATGAATAAGGACTGTGCTCTAAAATACTGAGATGACTTCTAGATTAAACTCAAAGGAATTGCACAACAGAAAAATAGATTTGCATTTTCAAAAGAAAATACCAGTGCTCACAAGGCGGCAAAATGATAGTGTTTTAGGTAAGCTATATGCTCCAGACAATGGTTCTGCATAAATGCAATCCCATTATAGAGCTGTAGCTGTCATTTTCATGAGAGTCACCACATATTTTGGTAGCACTAAAATAGTTGTATATGCTAAATTTCTGTGTTTGATTCCAAGGGAATACAAGAACTGAGAAATAAAGGATATACACTTCCGTTCAAAAGTTTGAGGGCAGTAAGATAATTTTTTACGAAACTGATATTTTTATATATCAAGAATGCATTAAATTGGCAGAAAAAGATGTGGAAGACAACTGTTACAAAAATGAACTTTCTTTTGAACTTTCTATTTGGGTTAATGACAAGGATTTTCAACAGGCCAATTTTAAAATACAAAAAATAATATCCATTGTAATTGTTCAAACATTAAGAATGTTGTGCACACATAAATTCATATTAAAAGTACTTGCATTTCTTTTGAGTTTTTGTAAATAACGATAAATGTAGTTACCAGTATTTTTCCTGTAAATTGCAATAAAATGATTCAAATGTTTTAAAAATTCCATTCACTTAAGCATACTGTAGCAGTAAGTTATATTTCAACCACATAAATTAGATATTTTCTTTTCGATTTAATACAGTTATTTCTACTGTTGGTCACACCACATGATGAGTAGTCACTCCAAATGACACAAAGACCTTATATCATTAAAAATCCATTTACAGAGACATCTGAAAAGTGCAGCACATTATTTACTGCAGGCATTTCTTTAGCTCCAGTTATTTCTGAACTTTGCCCAATCTTAGCTGCTCAACTGACCCTTCGGCAGGAGTTTGATTAACAGGCGATCTGACCAATTATAACGCCAAATACATCATTTTGGTCCAACAAACAAACCATACAGGAGAGTAGATAAATGTTGGTGGACCCGTACTTGAAAAATTGTGTTACAGGCTCTAAATTATTATTATTATTATTATTATTATTATTATTATTATTATTATTATTATTATTTTGCATTTTTTCTTATATTGTACAAAGATTAAACATGAATTGCCTGAAATTACCCAAATTGCATAAAAATCTATTCCAAATGATCCTAAAACAAAGTATGTTATGTATATAAACCATTAAGTGAATATTAAAGTACAAAAACGGCCAAACTGGGACATATAACACATGCCATTTGGTCACACCACATGATATTGTATATTCAGTCAAAATTAACAAGCACAGAATTGGCCACCTAAACAAAACAAGCTATCTCCCCACAAAATAAATATGTGTAGAAATAATTTAATATTCATTGTTTTTTTTTTTTTTGAGGTCAAGCCACATGATATAAAGCCACATACAAAAGCTGCTGTTGAAGAGGTTTTTTTTTTTTTTTTTCTAAATTTGAGAGTTACAAATCTGCTTGATGCTTTCATGGGTCCTTGGCAAATTGGTATATTATGCAAAGTCCCAAAATGGTTGTTTCTTGATGGTCGCACCACATGATATTTCATGAAATGGTCATCATCGGACAAAGTTTGTTTGTATATTATGATGGAAATATAAACACAAATAGTTTGAATTTTTTTACAAGATATAAAACACTTTGGAACTCATGCCAAATAGTGCAGAAAATTCATCTGAATATATTAAAGGGTAATTTCAACGACTTTTCCAAAACAGCAGTTATTGACAGACGGCTGCACCACATGATATTTTGACACTTTGAATAGCATTTAAAATAAAATTACAAATAACTAATGTTTTTTGAAATGTTGAAGTGAGTACATAAATGGGAGAGGCAATTCATATATATATATGGCACCTTTTTATGCATTTAAACCAATTTTTAACTGAAAAATGCAACCGAACAGAAAATGTAGGCATCACGTCATTGACCCATTCATCAAAGAATACTGAAAAATGCATCGCAAACTCCAAAAAAATATTAAGCAGTACAACTGTTTTCAATACTGATAATAATAAGAAATGTGTATTAAGCATCACATCAGCATGTGACACTGAATATCTGAAGAAAATTCTGCTTTGCTGGCACTGGAAGAAACTACATTTTAAAATATATTAAAATAGAAAACTATTATTTTAAATTGTAAAAATATTTAGCAATATTACTGTATTTTGTACTGTATTTTTGATCAAATAAATGCATCTGTGGTGATCATTATTGACTTAATTTACAAAAACCTTACTGACAGCAAACTTGAACAGTCAGTCAGACTTAATGACTTAAAAAACACATGTTGTGGTAATATGTGTTTTAACTGCTGTAGTTAAAGGGACAGTTCATGCAAAAATGAAAATTCTGTCATTAATTACTCACCCTCATGTCGCTCCATACCCGTAAGACCTTCGTTCATCTTCAGAACACACATTAAGATATTTTTGATGAAATTCGAGAGCTTTCTGACCCTGCATAGACAGCAACACAACGACCATGTTCAAGGCCCAGAAAGGTATCAGGACATTGTTAAAATAGCCCATGTGACATCAGTGGTTCAACCGTAATGTTATGAAGACACGAAAATACTTTTTGTGCGCAAAGAAAACATAAATGTCTTTATTTTACAATTCCTTCTTTTATGTGTTCTTCATCTAGTGTTCACTCTGAATGAAAACAAGGCGCAGCACATCCGGGTGCTACATCAGTTGTGTTTCTGTCTTGCTCTCGGATTTCATCAAAAATATCTTAATTTCGAATTCCGAAGATGAACTACGGTCAGGTTTTTATGGGTTTAAATGGCATAATTAATGACAGAATTTTCATTTCTGGGCGAACTGTCCCTTTAAGTATATTCATATTTGCCATATGCGTATAGATGTACTGTAAAATGTGTACTATAAAACATAATAAAAAACAGAGAAACATGAAGGCCAAACCACTTAAATAGTAGCTGAATAGAAGAAATACATGGACAAGAAAAAAAGAGTGCATTCCAAGCACAGTAACTGCGTACAGCAGTGGAGAGTGAAGCAGCTAATACCTCAAGACACTTCTGAGTCCACTAAGACTCTTTCTATGCATTGATATGTATTCATGAGCCCTGTTTAAATATTTATTGTCCATGCAGTCCCATGGCTATCCTGAGGCCATACAGTAAAACGGCAAGCACTGTCATGTCAAGTACATACAGCTGTGCCCGTCACATTTATTTTTACTGATATATAATATGTTTTAACACCTCTCCCCAGCCAATCATGTCATCCTTACTTCTTTTTGATTTTCTTTTTTTTAGAACGTAACATATGGCATTCATTTACACACAGCATGTGTCACAAAAATAATTTGTAATACAGCGTGATGCATTTTTGTGCACATAGAATTTGTTTTCATGCTCAATGAGCGTTGATTAAAATTGATCACAGATTTATTTCAGCATTTTTATGTTAATTATTTACCATCGGAGGTTGTCAACCACAAAATTACTCCACATGTTTGATGTACTAAGCAAAGCATTGAAAATTAGCTATAAATAGATATGCGACATGAAAAGGTTGGGGCAGTCCCAACAACAAATTCTTCTTGTCAGACTGGCAGAGAATATTGTATTACAGACTGAAACTAACAATGCTTATGACACTTGTTGGGGTGGAATAAATTCTTAGTCATTAAAACAACACAATCCACAGCAAAAGAGGAAGAGGGATGTGACTAGCTGAAGAGGTCAATAAGGTAATAGCTGCTTCTCAATCAGCAGTATCTCCTCCCAGCATTCACGCATCATTAACACAATTCAGTTCTCTTCGCTCTCTTAGCATCCCTGCAAAACTCAAATGGCCATCATGTAATGTGACATCTTCTGTGTTAAGGAACCAGCACCACAATAGAGATCTGCTGACATTTACAGCACTCAAGTCTGTTCATGGTGGCATTTTCATGCTTGTCTTTCTCAGCTAATGCCACCAAGACTAGTGTGACCGCATCCAGTCTGTTCTCAGTCTGTAACATCCCTTGATAATGAGTTAATTAAGAAACGAGTCATCAAAGGTTTCGCATGTTTTTCTGAATGTAGGATTAAATTTAGAACCAACTCAAACCACATGTATGCAAATATCACAGATTGCTGTTGGCCTTATGGTTGGAAATATATGTTTGAAGAAGTTTTCATACTTTCAAGTTACAAAAAAATTAAATGCCTAAGTAATCATACAATAATTGTACTTATTTCAGAGTAACACAAGTTGTTAAAACCTTTTATATGGAACTTTTACATGTCTGTACTATGATACACAGTGGAGATCAAAATTAGAGAACAATCTATAATTTCCTATATTTCAAGGTCACTGCATAGTCCTATTTGAACTCATCCTAACATAAGTATAAAATATGATTGCACAGTATAAAAACTTTGATCAAAAGAACTGTTTAAAATTAGAGAAAACTTACAGATACTTCCACCTTGTGGTAATTCCCTTAAATAAATGACAAATCCTATTTAAACTGGCAGCATTCCTCCACTTTTCACTGAGATTGCAAGAAGGCTGGTTGCTCAAAGGTGACTGAATCCCTGCGACAGGAGGTTGTCCAGATGAAGGCCAAAGAGATGGCCATTTCAGCCACTGCAAGAAAAGTTGGTCATTCCAAATCTGCGATTACCCAAATATTGCAGGTTTACAATGACACTAATTAATTCAAGCCCCCTAAAAAGGCTGGTGGTCCACATAAGACAAATACACGAGAAGACAGAATAATACAGAGACTCTCAATGGGGAATCGGTTCAACACTGCAGCTGGAATTGCTTGCCAGTTCAGCGCAGAAAAGTGTAATGATCTGTCTAAACATGTTTAGGAGCAGAAAGAAAAGACTAAGCTTACCTTTGCTGAGGACCATGTTGAGTGGAGAGAGAACTGGTCTAAAGTTCACTTTACATTCTGAACATTTTGTTCAGCATCAAACTGAGGAAAGACTGAAGCCCAAGTGTGTACAGAAATCAGTGAAAGGTGGAGGAGGATGTGTCCTGGTTTGGGGGATGTTTTCTGCAGCAGGAGTTGGGCCTCTTATACAGATACATGGCAGGGTGAATGCAAATGTTTATCAGAACCTCCTTCAGCAACATGCAGTTCCTTCCCTGCAAACACCTCCCAATCAGCCTGTAATTTCCAGGCAAGACAATGCCCCCGTTAAACTGCAAAACAGGTAAAGCAGTTAATTGAAGCTGAAAACAATGAAATAATAAAACTGCCGGGTCAGAGTCCTATTTAAACCTGAATAAAAACTCTGGAAAATCCTAGGCGACAAAGTTAAGGCTAAGAAAACCATTACAGTTACCGAAATATGCAAGACAGTGGAAGAAAAGTGGAACAATCTAATCAGCGCAGTGTGAGAAACTAGTGATGTCGTGCGGCCACAGATGTGCTGAAGTCATTCAAAGCAAGAGCCTCTACACTTCCTACTAATTTCTGACAGCTGTAACCCTCCAAAAGTTGCTACTGTTCTCTAATTTTGATCACTGTGTTTAACACAAGTTTTTTTGTTTAAATGCCTTGGATAGTTTGCCAAGCATTTCAGTAGAACAGTGGTATACCTATACAGCTAATATTGTGGTAAGAACATTATTTAAAGGGGTCATTGGATGCAAAACTCTCTTATACATGTTGTTTGACCATAAATGTTTGTTGGCAGCATGTGTAAACAACCACCCTATAATAATAAAAATCCACCCAGTGGTATTTTTTTAATCTAAGTAATATCCTTTTTTTCAGATCAGGCCATTCGGTGTGATGCCACACTGAAAAAGGCCTCTCCCACGATAGTTGACTGACATGGACGTCTTACCTTAGACTCACCCTAAATGAGCTGAGTGAGCTGAGTCTGACCGCCATTGTGTTGATTCCGGTGCAAGGGAAGACAAGAGTGTCTCCAACTGAGTGATTGAGGTGTCCTGTTGTTGGATGTAATAATGAACATAGCAGTCGTCTTTTAATCCCAACATCTGAGCTGCTGAAGATGGAGAGGATTAAAGTTACTTACATTTTTTTTAAGGAAATGGACATGGCGATCTACATAAATGCATCTATGTCCGTGCGAATCATTTGTGATCCAGCATCATCTACACACTGTTTATATTTATTTAATAAAATAAAATAAAATAAAATAAAATAAAATAAAATAAATAACTGTTGAGTCAACTTAAAATAATTTGTTACCTTGCGGCCTTAAAATTTTAAGTTCAGTCAACTCAAATAAGTTTAGCCAACTTGAAATGTTAAATTGCACTAAGTCATAACTTAAATATTTGAATTGACTAAAATAAACATTTGGTGTGCTAACTTAAAAGCTGGGCTTGTTACCCAGCTGCCTTAAAATTTTAAGTTGAATTAACTCAAATATATAAGTTGTCACTTAGTACAACTTAACATTTCAAGTTGACTAAACTTTTTTAAGCTGACTGAACTTAATTTATTACCTGGCTGCCTTTAACATTTTATTTAAAGTTGTCTCAACAAATATATATATTTTTTTTACAGTGCAGCAGAAGTAAGTATAAGGGTTTTTTATGCCTCTTTGCAAATTGCCTTTTTTAATAATGTGCTAGTTAGCAAGTTTCACGGCTAAAGTGAACATTACGGCTCATCGCCCCACAGAAGAGAGGGGCGGGGTGAGCAGAGCTCATTAGCATTTAAAGGCAAATGCAACAGAATGGCTCACTCTAGGACTGATTTTGACAAGGTAAAAAAGGGTGTGTTTTTTACACTACCACTGAGAATTTTTAACCAAAGTATGTTATAGACTTCTCATTAAGACCATAAAGAATCATATCAATTTGTGGAAAATAGGCATCTGATGATCGCTTCAAATAAAAACCTTTCCTACATGCAAGAAGAAACTTCATTTTATGCAATTACTAGAAAATAAAACGCACTGTTTCAGAAAATAGGACTGTCCACTTTAAAGCACAATTTCACTTACATATTAAACTCAGTTTTTACCTCAGCTAGGGTCAGTTTTTGAATTCATGTCCAGTTCTGTGCTGGTATCACAGTCTGACTTGTTATAAATGAAAATGTGTTAAACAGATGATAATTCCTCAGTCATCTGGCCATGTCTGGAGTGTTGGAGGCACATGCAGCCAATGGGATTATGCCTGCATAGATGCTGTGTGTGTCTGGGAGTTAGTTTGCATGCCAAGAGGCTGGAAGGGCTGGATGAACAGTCTCCTGCCCCCTCCATCAACCCAAGACAACTGGACTAAAGACAGCAGGAAACACAAGCACACAAGCAGAAAACAGCCGTGTGTGGCGGCCCATCCGGGAATGCAGTTGAAAGCATTCATTCCTTGTCAGTTCTGGATAGAAACGGGCACACAAGCAGAAGCACAGTTGGCTCATTTTGTAAAGCACACACAAGACCAAGAGGCTTACACTGTGGTTTCCTTTTACTCACACAAAGAAAGATTACACTGGGCTGTTTGGATACACAAAACCATTCACATCAGAACCTGGACCCTAACAGCACTTCAATACCTTTACCACTATGCCTCTCTAAGTCACTTGCTTTGCAAAGAAACACTGTTTGTCTTCATTTCTCGCTGCAATACACAGAAAGTGGCATTCCTTATTATACTGCTAAAGATAGAAGCCCAGCAGCAGTATTTATAGGTTGATTACAGGCAGTCTGTGTTACCGGACTGGCCACTCTGTCACCGCCAGTGACTGATAAAAAGAAAATTAAACTATTATTAATCTAAACAACTAATCCAAATGCTCTGTCTCATAAAGCTCCATTACTCACAGGCCACATTAAAGACTGAAATGGTCCAATAAAGGATATTTATTAGTGTGAAGACTGCAATTAATGAAGTCACGCTGAGGTGAGAGTTGCTTGCAGAATGTTTATTTAGAGAAAAACTGACTGGCTGGATGGAGCAGGGAATATAATGAGCTTGACAGAAAAATTAATCTATAAAAGTCTACTTGCCGTATAATGAACAAGGTGGGAAATGAACACCCGCCAGCAGCCAAATGTGGGACACTTTTTTATCAACAACTTTAGGAGCCACTACGGCAGGTGATTACTCTTGAATTGAGCTGAAAGTTTGCAGTCTTTATTTTGAATATGTTCTCAAGAAAAAGACAACAGTGCATTTGATTGGCTCTTCATCCCAATCTTCATGTCCTAAAGGCGTTTTTTCAGAGTTGAATTTTCTGCCAGTATGTGAGCTGTGCTACAAATTAAGCTAGACCATCTCTGACATGCTTTTTCATTTAAAACATAAATTAACGGGATAGTTCACCCAAAACTGAAAGTTACCCCATGATTTACTCACCCTCAAGCCATCCTAGGTGTATATGACTTTCTTTTTTCAGACAAATACAATCTGAGTTATATTAAAAATGTCCTGGCTCTTCCAAACTTTATAATGGCAGTGAATGGCTGTTGTGATTTTGAAGTCCAATAAAGTGCATTCATCCATTGTAAAAAGTTCCGGCGGTTTAATAAAGTCTAAACGTCTAAACGAAGAAAGTCATATACACCTACACTCTAAAAAAATGTTAAAAAACAACCCAACTTAGGTTATCTGGCAACCCAGCGCTGGGTAAATATTGGACAGAACACATGCTGGGTTATTTTGACTCAGCTGGTTGGGTTAAATGTTTTTACCCAACAAGCTGTGTTGTTTTATTTAAAGTCAACTATTGTTTACAAATTATTATATTGCTGGCTTAAAATGGGCTGGAAATTAAAAATCACACACAGAATTAATAGAAGCCACAGCAATAATCAAAAGATAAACATTTATTATTAAGCAAGAACACCCATGGAAAAAAATATAAGACAAATTTAATTTATTTGGGTGAATACAGCATAGCTTACAATACTACATTTAAACTCGTTTAACAACTGTATTAGACATAAAAATGTAAAATTTAAAAGTAGCATTTAATTCAAGTGTATTCAACTGTTCTCTGTAATGGCTTTTTACTGAAATAGCACTTATTTTCGTGCCGGTGTGTCGCTGAGATCTGAGTTGGTGATGAGCTGCTGTTCCCCGGGGGAACTACGAAATCTCAGACCGCCGCCTCGCGTGTCACTCGTAGCTGAAAGATGCAGTGACTGACTCCATAACCGTAACTGCCAATAAACAAACAGTACTGAGATTAAATTTAAATGCAGTATTAACACACAAATAAAATCAGTTTATGTTATGGAAAGCAAAAGGCGTTTCCATCATTCGAAATTACCGCTGCTGACGCAGCTGACTAACATCTCGT
>JAHKKF010498652.1:0-13831 GCA_019740295.1 Labeo calbasu | reverse complement strand
GTTAACCCATCAATAACCTATAACACTGGAAAGATATCACAGAACTGAAGTCAGCCCATTCTGTTTTTTATCGTTTATCCGTTTTACTGTTATCGTTTCCGTGTAAACACCCAATATGGGAATCTTTGAAAATGGTGATGTCATGCGTGAGCGTAGTACATGTTAGGTATGTAGACATGCGTAGTATGTGTTGATATTAAAGGCAAGCGCGAACAAACAGCGTGCCAGCTACTGGCCTGGCATACGTAATACAGCATACGTAATACAGTAATACAGTAATACTGCCTGTACTCAGTATCTTTGTTTGGATCATGGCTAAAATGCAGTAGTTGCCTGTAATTTTAAATGAAAAGAGCAAAGCCTTAGTTTGCTTATATGAAGAGTTTTCTTTTATTTGTGTTATTTATTTATTTGATTTGGGTATGTTTTAAAATTTCAATTTAGTTTTGTTGTTTGACATATTTTAAAAGAAATGTGCAGCATTTTGTTCAAGCAATAATAAAAGGACACCTTTTTTATTTATACATTTATAAAAAATTTATAAAAAATAAAGAAAGTCATATACGTTTGGGACAGCATGAGAATCAGTAAATAATGAAAGAATTTTTGGGTGAAGCATCTCTTTAAACAAACACCACTGACCTTACAGTATATGTAAATTTCTGTCAGTACAATAATGGTTACCACCCTCCTAAAAACTAAAAATAGGTTTAATGACATAAAAGAAAAAAGAAACAGAAACAAATAAACACAGTTAACTATTAACTACGAAAGGAAGTGTCTGTATTATTAGTCTGCTGTTTATTTGTCCAGGTCTGTAATCCTGAATCACTGAACAATGTCAGGACAAGTTCCTCTTTTCCCTGGAGTTTAAATGCTGGTTTTGTTGCCATCTCTCTCTCCTCCCAGGGCATGCAGATGCCAGATGCAATGAATAGAAGCTCACAATGACAAACAAGCAAACAGACAGAAGAGGCAGTGAATTATCGCAGTGCGCCGCCCCACTAATTAAAATTTTCGCTTGTAACTTATGTCAGCATTGTAGGAGGGGGGCTGATGATCTTCCCTTTCCTTTTCATCCGAGTCGTGCGTGCACGGCGGGTAAATTACGGGGACGGACTGAACGGGCAGCTCTTACGAGCCCAAATTGAATACGCCCGCTTGCCCCGCAGCCCCGCAGCCCCGCGTGCGAGCACACTAGGGAATGAAATATTGGGAGCGTTCCACTCCCCATTGAGAAGCCCTGATTGATCAACACCAAAGGAGGATTTGTCAAAACAACAAGGGCTGAGCCCAGTGGGACGTCAATATGTTTCATTTAGTCACCCGCTAAGACACAGGGCTTAGCTAGCAGCGACTGTCACAGGAAATCAGGGGACGCTGCTAAGTGGGTGCTAAGCTAGGGAGTGTGCATTAGCAAACAGAGCAGCACTTTGAATGTAGATACAGACTAACAGTGGGTTAGGGTGTGGAAGTGGGTGGGAGATAAAGACAGCGAGAGAGAGAGAGAGAGAAAGTAGGTGGAGAGGAGTAATGGGGGGGGCGTTGACCTCTGCTCCAGCGGCTAAATCAGCAGGCTCAGCTGGGGAGGCTTTTAGCTACTTGCAGGACAGATGCACTGCCCTAAGCCATAATCTGTGTCCTGCTTCATATGACAAATGGCACGCTGCAGCGCAGGAATATTGCATTATATAGTAAGTACCTCCCAGTCAGTAAGTTATAGGGCTGCACCTCGGCTACATACACTGCTGCAAATGTCCGCCTGCGGCCTACAGCACTCTACCACTCTGCCAGCCTGGATTTTGTTTTACAACACTCAATTAGATATGGGGCATAACCCCTGACTTAATTTAAGGTACTTAGTGGCTTGTTGTCTGTTTTATCCTCATACATCCTGTCTTTCTACTCATATTGGAATGGATGAGGTGTTTAGTGGCATCATTTACGCAGACAAATTTGCATTAAATTATGACGCTACTGTTGTGGCTACTTTAAAACTCTAGCTTGCCATGCAAATAATTAAACGATTAGCTCACTTTCAGAATTAAAATTTCCTAATAATTTACTCACCCCCATGTTATCCAAGAGCATGTCTTTCTTTCTTTCTTCAGGTCGAAAAGAAATTAAGGTTTTTGAGGAAAACTTTCCAGGATTTTTCTCCATATAGTGGAGTTCAATGGGGTTCAGCGGGTTGAAGGTCCAAATTGCAGTTCAAATGCAGCTTCAAAAGGCTCTACACGATCCCAGCAGAGGAGTTAGGGTCTTATCTAGTGAAACTATTGGTCATTTTGGGGGTGATTAAAATGTCAGGAAATTTTTATTCTGGAAGTAAGCTAATCCTTTAATTGAAGTAAGTTAAACTACAATTCAACCTACTGTTAAAAACTTCAAGCTGCTAACTAAAAGTAGCTAACTAACTGAGCAAAAGTAACAGAAGAGAAATAAGTTATCATCGGTGCGATAACCTTGTGGGCAGTGCACCAACATACAGTGCCGTTGCCCGAATGTTGTTCGAATCCCGACTCGAGGACCTTTCCCGATCCCGCCCCCTATCTCTCTCCCACTTTGTTTCCGGTCCATTCTGATCTGTCCTATCATAATAAAGGCTAAAATGCCAAAAAAAGTTATTTCTTTTTTAAATACATGCTGTTCTTTTGAATTATGAAAAAAAAAATATAATTGTTTCCATTAGATTATTACACAGCACTACTGTTTTCAACATTGATAATAATTATTAATAATAATAATACTAAGAAGAAAAAGAAATAAGAAATATTTCCTGAGGTACCAAATCAGCATCAGAATGATTTCTGAAGGACCATGTGACACTGAAGACTTAGGTAATAATGCTGAAAATTCTAATAAAAAAATACTGCCACGTTCACACAGCAGCAAAATACGGTTGTCAGTCCTGTATTTGAGTCTTACGTTCACACACAGTAGGCTGCGGTTATTTACAACCGCATTCTGTAACCGAACTCACACCCGTAAATTTTCAGGACTCACAACCGCATTCTTGAAACACACGTGTTGTGTGAACGGAACAGGACTGGACAACACAGAAACGTGTGTCTACCGTGTTGTGCGTGCTTTAATGTGTGGTTTCAATAACTTACAGTGATGAAAACTGACAGTGTGAACGTAGCCACTGTATATACTGAAATAACAAAGGTAATATTTGATTTAAAAAAATGCAGCCACTAAAAAATCTTACTGAACCCAAATTTGAACGTTGTTATGTGTATGTGTATGTGTATGTGTATGTATATGAACATACTGCCATACAAAGAAATCTGTGGAAGGGCAAGAACCCACAACCATGCAGACTTTTGCCTGCTGTAGCTGATTTGATGTATGAACAAATGCGATGAGGGGAAATGGGGAAAAAAAGACAGAAAAAATACATAGACAGGTTTATGCTATATGTATGTACTAGAGATAAGGTGGCCAGACTCAAGTTGAAGGTAGATATTCATTAAAGAATGTTTTCTTCAGTTATTTTTAATACTAAGTGATGTAAGCTAATTAACAACTGCTGACTCATTTAATTGAATTTCAGGCCAAGCCATTTACCCTCATTCACAGACATTATATAAATATTCTAAGATAAATAGACATAATATATGAATAATACAATATTTAGGAATAAAAATAAAGACTATAAAGAGGGGCTGTGAGGTAGAAAGCAACGTACTGCTCTGTGGTGTTGTCTCAATTCCTTTTCATTAGACAAACAATTCTCATCATAGCAACAAGTTAAGGTGTCAGCAGAGGTACAAAAAAGATCCTTCTTGGCCATTTGGCCTGGTTACTACAAGACACTAGTGCAAGACCAAGGGAAAAGTAAAGGGCAGATTGTATGTTAAGACCTTCAGAACCTCCTGTAGTGAATCTCCCCAAAGGGCAGTGAGTGGCTTTTACACAACAACTACTGTACCTTCAGCTAGTGCATGAACATTGTCCCAGGACACATGTGATGTTTGCCTTTCACATGAATGTACATATGAATGAATACTGTTATGAAATAAGTGCTGTAATCTCAAATCTTTCAAAAATGAGCACATAATTATCATAGTATTTGCTGTATATCTTTGACATTCTATAACTAATATGCAGAAAATGAAAAGCAGCAAATCTATTTAGCTTTGTTCAGAGCTGCACTAACAGATATCTTACACAATTTGTCCACTCGCCTTAAGTAAGTGTGATATCGGTACTAAAATTGAAAAGCTGTTGCTACATTTATTTTCTTAGACAGGCTGTTAGCTCAACATACATAATGCTAACATTTGTTTAGCTTAAAAGCAAATCCCTTTGACTGAGCACACAGGGCCTCACAGCTTGACAGGCAAGTCTAATGACTGTGATGATTAATTGAAGCCCTAAGGACAGTTTTTTCAAAATGGGGCCCATGAGTCTAACCCGCAGATTCTCACCCGTCACACAACCAGAAGCAAGTTGACGAACTGTAATTTTTTTTTCTTAGAGGCACTGCTGATAGCTTTTGTAGAATTCCAGAATTGAGAAATATAAATATAAATGATAAGACTTTACAATATTTTGTTAACACTGGGTAATGTATTAAATAACATGAATGAACAATAAACAATACATTTATTGCAGTATTTATTCATCTTTGTCAATGTTAGCTAATAAAAATAGTCGTTCATTGTTAGTTCATGTTAATTCACAGTGCATTAACAAACACAACTTGTGATTTTAATTACATTAATTACATTATCTTACTAATGTAGTTAAGTAATAAAAAAAGAAAATAAGAAGAAATGTTTTTAGAGTACCAGATCAGTATATTACAATGATTTCTGAGGGATCATGTGACATTGACGACTGGAGTAAAAACATTTTAAAAATCTGACATACATGGACCAGTCATTAGGGTCAATTTTTAGAAATTAAGATTTAAACATTACCAGAAAGCTGAATAAATACATTTTATTATATAAATGAAATTCTTAACAATGCATATTACTAATCAGAAATTATGTTTTGATATATTTACAGTAGGAAATTTACAGAATATCTTCATGGAACATGATCTTTACTTAATCGATCATTTTGACCCATACAATTTATTGTTGGCTATTGCTACAAATATACCCTTGCTGCTTATGACTGGTTTTGTGGTCCAGGGTCACATATATACAGTTGTGCTCAAAATTATTCATACCCTTGGTAAATATGATCAAAGAAGGCCGTGAAAATAAATCTGTATCATTAATATAGACACACACATAAATAGTTCCTTGCTTTTATCTTGACTAATTGAAATGGAAACACATTGTTTATGTAAATGCGTCAACAAGACATCCCTCAGTTTAAGTTTAAGTAGGAATTTCTCTGGAAGACAAATTATATTTACTTGCCCAAAATGTCTCTTTAGAAGATTAGCTACATATATCAAACAAAAGAAAATGCATTGGATACTTAGAAGTGTTTCCACACTTGTAGTTGTATTTAAGTCAAATTGTCCTAACTCAGCTGGTTTTCATACTCCTTACGGAGATGTTATCAGAGAGTGGAGCTCTAAAAGGCTTCTTACAAGGTCTACATTTATCCAGCCTATCACCTCAGTCCAAAGATTACCAAAATGTTTACATGTTCATTAATCCTGAATTTCCGCTAATGGATCACTGACAATAACATTACACCCCCACTAGCAAGGCCCTTTAGCTTAGTGCCAAACAGCTACAAATGGACACACAATAACATCCCTTCCTGTTAGCGTGCCATGCTAGTAGAAAATCAGTGTTCATTCAAATATCCTTTTTTTTATTATTACACGGCTGGAACAGTCTTTATATTTACGTTGGCAAAGACATCTACGACTCACAATTCCGTGACACCAGCATTTTGTGTACACGAAGGATATACAAAAGGAGGAAAAAAGAGAGAAAGAAATCTCTGGCTGGTTGGCTACTGATAAATGGAGGCCATCTGATGCTTGAGAGATATAAAAGAGCCTGGTGAAGTACCCGCACCTGTCAAACCTTATTGAGTGAGCGTAATTTAGTGCAAAGGTACATTGTAGGATGACTTTATATATTACTCAGAGCCAGCGATCAGAATCATTCATCAGTCCGTGTTACCAAAGGTATAGACAAAGGGTTCTGTAGACCTTCCTCAAGACATATGATGCTCTCCACTGCCCTTGCGGGTTGGCAGAGATGGCCATATTCAAGACAGATGCCTGTTTCTTAGACGCCTAAGTGCTCCTAAGGACAAAAAAAAAAAAAGGGAAAATACACACACAATCCAACTGGTGGGAGAGTAAGTGGGAGGGGGTGACGGGGAACAGAATTGTGGACTTATCTTTGAAATTAAATCAAATTGCAGTCCCAAGGACAAATGAAGACACAGTAATGAGTGGAAGATTTCACGTACTCAAAGGAACAGGGACAAACGTGAAGGGTTTACGGACACACCTTATGACCTTTTCTCATACGTTTTCTTTTGTTGAGTAAGTCAGTCGATATAAAGGAAAATGTTTACTATATTCTGTGCACACATACATAATTATAATACATATGCAGCTAACTTGTATATAGCACATTTTTATAAAACGCATTGATAAAATGCACATATATTTCACACAAACCTGTACTCCGCTTGTTATCATTATAGTCTGCAGTTCTGCAGACGCACTAAACCATTAATACTGCCGGGTCTTTCGTTCTAATAAAAATAAAGGTCAATTAGAATTCTTTTGTCTAGAATTCTGTTGTCTGTCTGAGCTGGGAAGATGTGGGCAAAAAAAAAAACACAAAAAAACCCCTCTGCAAAAAGCCAATCTCTCCAATTTGAATCTGCTTGAGAAATGTGAGTCATTTTTTCTCCTCTGTGTCTAGCTAATAGCAGTATTACATCCTTTCAGAGACAGGGAGAAGTGATACAGTGAAAACTGTAATTAAAATGTCTAATTGGCATATTTCATAGAATGAAGTAAATTACCAGAGCCTCAGCAAATAATTGAAAAACAAAGCAATTACCTTCCGTGGGCCCCATTCACTAAGATAATTGCAGGGGAATGACTCCGGCATATGAAAACAGGATCATTCTGCCTGCCTCCCTATGGAGTACTGCAGTGCTCACATCTACCTTTCCACTCATAAGAGTAATTTCCACTGCTTGATTCTTCATAATTGTCACGAACACTTTATTTAAAGGGCAATTTACAGTGGTCTTACAACTATATGTCTATATGCGAATATGGCACACTTATGACACGCTATGGCATGGAAAGAATTTTATGCTATTTATGTGCCATGGAAAGAATTTTCAAAAATAGAAATATTATTTATAAACTGGTTTCATGCAAAACCAAAACATTTCATGGAACTAAATAGTTCATTCACAATTCTGTAATCATTCACTCACCTCAATTATCAGTGAATAATCACCTAAATGTTGGTCTGTTTCTCATAAATAGCCATCACATGACCGCTGACTACTTGGAATAGACTGCATGAGTCATATGTACTCTTTTTTTTTTTGGTCAGATCAGCCCTCGTTCACTTTCCTTATATTAAAAAGAACGATGATAATATTCTTTGAAAATTCATCTTTGGTTTTCAAGGAAGAAAAACGTCATTTGAATTTAGTAACAACACAAGGTTAAAAGGATAGTTCACTCAAAATGAAAATGCTGTCATTAATTGCTCTCAGTCATGTCATTTCAAACCCATAAGACCTTCGGTTATCTTCGGAACATAAATTAAGATATTTTGACAAAATCTGACAGCTTTCTGACCCTCCACAGACAACAACGCAACTATCACATTCAAGGCCCAGTAAAGTAGTAAGGACATTGTTAAAATAGTCCATGTGACAGCAGTGGTTCAACCTTAATTTTATGATGCTACAAGAATACTTTTTGTGTGCAAAGAAAAATAAAACTTTATTCAACGATTTCTTCTCTTCCATGTCACACATTCACTGTGAAAAACAAAAAAACACAATTTGTTGTCAACTCAAATAAGTTTAGTCAACTTGAAATATTAAGTTGTACTACGTGACAGCTTTGATATGTGACAATATTTGAGCTGACTTAACAAAAAATTGGTTTGTTAAACTTAAAAGCTGGGTAAGTTACCTAGCTGCCTTGATTCAATTTTAAGTTAAATCAACTCAGATATCTAAGTTGTCACTTAGTACACCTTAACATGTCAAGTTGACTAAACTTTTTTGAGTTGACTGAACTTAAAATTTTAAGGCAGCTGGGTAACAAATTATTTTAAGTTGACTCAGTGTTTGAGCGTGAGTAATTAATGACAGAATATTTATTTTTGAGTGAACTATTCCTTTATCTTCTAGAGTTCTAGAGTAAAAAGTTGTGGGTCATTATTTTATTTTATTTTTTTTACATAAAGAAAATACTTTTATTCAACAAGAATGCACAAAAATTGATAAAAAGTGACAGTAAATACTTTTTTTTATTTAAATGAAATGCTGTTCTTTTGAGCTTTTTTCATCAAAGAATTCTGAAAAAAATGTATCATGGTTTCCATAAACAAACTGATAACAAGAAGAAATGTTTATTGGACAGCAAATCAGCATATTAGAATGATTTCTGAAGGATCATGTGACACTAAAGATTGGAGTATATTCGGCTTTGCCATCACAGGAATAAATTACATTTAAAATGTATTAAAGTAGAAAACTGTTATTTTAAATTGTACTAATATTTCATAATGCTACAGTTTTCCTGTATTTCTGATCAAATAAATGCAGCAGAAACATTTCAAAATCTTACCGACCACAAACTTTTGAACGGTAGTTGTACAGAACATGCTTTCAAGGTTCACTGCTCTTCTAAGAGGGTATGGATGTTTTGCATCACTTCGTGCTTTTCAATACCTTTGCTTGATCTTTGGCCTCTTGTGTTTTTCAAATAAGGGCAGGTAACCACTCCTGAGGAGGTGGTGGAAGAGTTCTCATAGATCTCATCTCTCATGCTGCTGACATCTCCACCATGGTCACATCCTTCCTCAAGATGTTCTTTGTACCACCACTGTACCATGACGAAGGTTACGGCAAAACCTCATGGAGGATTCACATGGATGTAATTGGGCATTGCAGGGCCAACTTCACACTTGGATTGCCGGTCGATGAGGTTTCCCTCACTGGTTACAATGGCAGAATGTTGGGATAGGATATACACCAATCCACTTAGGAAGAGTGGAGACAAGGCTGGAATGCCAGGTATGTCTTTTTTGTTGTTTGCTATGGGCTGGCTGTCGCCAAGGAGAGAGCCCAAATGTAACTATTGGGTTACAGTTTTGTCTGATGTGTATTTAGCACGAAACATGACACTCATTACAGAATTGTTCTCTGTGTGGGTTATGAAAACCAGTCAATGAGGTTCCAGTCTTATTCAAACTGTGAAACTGAACTCCTTTAGCTGTGTGGATTTAAAGTGATAGTTCATCCCGAAATAAAAATTCTGGCATCATTTACTCTCCCTCATGTTGTTCCATGAGTTTCTTTCTTCTGTTGAGCACAAAAGAAGATATTCTGAAGAATGTTGGCAACCAAACAGTTGCTGGAAGACAACGGCTAGCAATGGTTTGGCTACCAATATTCTTCAGAATATCTTCTTTTGTGTTCATCAGACGAAAGTCAGTCATACAGGTGTTGAACGACATGAAGATGAGCAAAATTAAAATTTTTGGTTGAGCTATCACTTTAACACAAACCCTCTCTCAGTAGCTTTTGCTTTGGCTACACAAAAGAAAAGAAGACAAGATAGCCACTGCCTGGGGCAGGTAGGACGAAAAGAGGTGTCAGTTTCACCAAGGTTACATGGAGCATGAAAGAGGCTTGTTGTTGGCTGGGAGGATCGCTGGGAGGGATTAGCCCTTTCTAATTCTTCTCCAGCGCCCTCATACACTCACTTGCTCACCTCCACAGAAGACTGGGATGCCAGCCTGACTTTTCCTGACACGTGACAAGAGATGGCCTGTCATGTTAATGTACTGCTCTGGGCTGTCATGTAGCTAAACGTTCCCATTTCTCAGCTTGTAGTTCCTCCTCGATGCCCTGCCACTCTACAGGCCTTCAGATCACCTGCAGGTATGCACTCTGTGGTAGGTAAGGAAATGAAAGGGGGAAAATGCCCTGGAAAAATCTTTTTCACTGTCGTCACTTTAAGGGCCTCTTAAAGGTGGCATTTTGCAAAAAAAAAACAAAAAAAAAAAAACACACAAGCAAGAAAGAAAATGACTTTATTTTTGCACAACAGGGACTGCACTTGAAAGCTGAACAAAAAAAAAAAAATAAGACACATAAGAAACACATAACAAAGAACATGTTTATTAATTCATCTAATTCTCGTGTCTGTTAATTCCTTTTCATGATTTCAGTCTAATTTCAGCTCATTTGAAGAATATCACCCTTCAGCTTTCTTTTTCTAGATAAGTGGTTCTCATCCACTTCAAAGAGGGCCTCAAGATGACATAAATTTATTAAAACAAAGACAAAGCAAGCACTAAAACAGAATTTCTGTGCGTTCTTAAAAAACCCATGGAAACCCTGATTTGTGTACTGCTGTTACCAGAGAGACCGCTATATTTTTGCTGCTCCAAAAGCGCCACCTGCTGGCAGAGAATGAATTTGGCTTTTCAGTAACCCTGTCAGCTGTTTTTGTTCAGACAAATGGATAAATCAACCCATGTTTTTACGCTACAAAACTGGTGTAAACTGATGGATCGACAAGAAGATAATACATTCTAAAAGTCTAAACAATTATTAATTAATTAAGACAGTAAAATATATTCACGTGATTGATTTAATATAATAATTGACTACTAATTATTGTTTAAATTAATAACTGATACTTTTGACATCCATTTTCTTACAAATTTTATAAAACTTTTTGTTTTTGTGAAAACCTGTATCTGAACTGTAAAACAAAGTTTTTACAGTCATTTTACAGTGTAATATTTTACCACAGACTACACAGCTCACATGGTATTAATTTTTAAAGATGCACGTCATTATCGGACCTATATCGGAATTGGCCGATAATGGTTTTAAATGTAAATATTGGCATTGGCCCAATATGAAAAATTATGGCGATATGTCTTGCCAATAAGAAGAATAACTCACGTGCTCAGGGTGTGCTAGCGATTAGATCACGTCAGCAGTGTGTCTCATTCTTGAAGCAAAGTTTTGGCTGCATGCTGATTAGATTTACTGTTTTGGATCCCTGCATTTAATCTGAGAATGCATGTACAGAAATGACGCGTTCGGTGTGTGCAGTGGCAGCCTCCTCCGGGTCCTAATGCACATTCAGTAAACTGTTTTGCTTCCGTAGGGGGCGAGTTGGCCTAGTTCTAGTAAAATTAAAGTAAAATACACAAATTACATTTAGACTGTGTTTATGATTAAACACAGCAGTATTTGATGTTATAAAATCATGAGTATGTTTTGATTTAAAGGTCAGAATCCATAGCTTACATGAATGAAAAAATAAAATAAAATAAATAAATAAAAAAAATAATAATAATAATTGTACATATATTGATTTATTCATTAATGTGTAATGTTACATATTTTTAAAACATATTATGAGCTCTAAAAGATTTTCTGAATTTTTAAAACTCTTTTGCATTAGACCATCTACAAATGTTAAATCTTAAAATGAAATGTTATGGTTAGCACGACTGATAAATAGTTTATTTATAGTTATTTTAAAAGCTTCAATGTACTGTCATTATAAAAGAACTTTATTGTTGTTTATTAAGTTCTAACAAATCAGTTCTTGTTAAAAACTAATCAAAATCAAACATAATGGCATTAGCCAAAATAAGTTGAAAAATATCGACACATCAGAAGTATTGGCAAAATCCAATATCGTGCATCCCTATTAATTTTATTTGTGCAGGTCTTAAAATCTTAAATTTGAGCTTAAAAATCCTGCCAATACCCTGTAAAATAAGCTAAAACAACAACAACAACAACAACAATAAAATTAAGATAATTTTTATATTAAATTAGGCTTTCTAGATATGGACAAGTCATATAATTTCCAATCTTTTCAATCTATTTTGTACATTTTATGCAATACATTTTTCTATTTAAGCCAAGCTCTAAAATATTTATTTGATCAGGTAGAAATTGGGAGTAAAAATATTTTCACAAATCCTTATCCAGTAAATCACATACAACCGGAAAAGTCATGGGGCCTTTGAATATTGTTGTGGACAATGGGGGACCTTTGAGTTGAAAAGGTTGACAAGATAGATTTATTGAATGGCGATATTTATCCTGTAAACCCTACTGTAGGGATGCACGATACTGAATATAATTCCGTATGCATATACTACAATTCTGTGATGCCTACAATTACATAATTTTAAATTAACTATTTTAAAATATCACAGAAGTGCATCCGAAAGTACATTTATCCAAGAAATCAGAAAAGTCACATTATATGTCCAACACACACTGGACATTTGGTGGGGGGGTCTCCTCAGCATCTAGCAGAGAACGATCACCTTGCTAGAGGGATCATCCTGTAATGCCTAGACAGCCACTCAAACTGAGAGAGCTTTTGAGAAGCTCTCGGCGCCAGTAGACAAACAAACCACTCCCTCAGCTTGATGCATCAGCCGGCTGTGCTCTTACTGCTCCTCCCTGTCTGTCAGAGGATAGCAAAACCCCCATTTACTACACCCACAAATCCCCGCTAATCTGATGAAGAAAGCAGATTTGCTTTCCATTTGATGTAACATATCAGTTTGATTCAGCATTCAGTACACAATTAGAGGCGGCTCTGAGAAAGTTGGATGAATGTGTCATGTTTATGTCAATGAAAAAACAAGAAAGTGATTGACAAACCAGTGGTCTGGATGAGAACTGAATATACTTAGAAGTCATTAAATGGAGATATGAATATGTATTAAGAACAATTTTTATATGGTTTTATTAATACAGCAGAAATTTGCATTGATAATATGTTACGAATAGTCACTAATGGCATGCAAGTCGTATTTCATTTTCCTGCATGCATGATGTGACAGCATCAGGGGCTGAATGAATAAATTCTTTACATCAGAATTGTACATTTACATACATATGGCGACAGATGAAGCACAGTAATTCAGCAATGAAGAAGAAAGAAGAACAGTATGTGCCATTTGACTATCCTTTAAAAAAGCCATTTAATCACAATGAAATTTTATAAAACATCTCAAAAAACAAATTCAGTATGCTCAGACCTTCTAATAGATAACTCAAGGCACACTTTTAATTCAAGTCATTAAAAATCTTTCATTAAACTGCCTATTTTACGGTATAAACATTTAATGACAATGGAAAAAACACCCTGAAGACACCCTGTTTGTTTTCTTTTTAAATGTTTATAAGAAATAGCTAATGTAATATTGAATTATCTTCTTTGGATCATAAAAAACCTCACTTCATCAAAACTAAATAAATCATGTTATTGGTTTACCTAGTCATTTATAACTATAACTAAAGTATAACTATCATGTACTATCCTATGAGACTCATCAGCCTATTCATTCATTCAATATACTTATTCCATATAATTATAAAATATTTGACTCTATATTCCTCATGGTGTTGGCTAGAAGGGATACAGCTGTAGCTGGAACTGACGCAAGTCCTGCAAAATCTAGCTCGCTAGTTGTCTTCTTCACTGTCCGTTTATTTTTTTCCTGTCCATTTGGCAAGATTTTAAGAGATTTTAGTTTAAAGGGGTCATCGGATGCCCATTTTCCACAAGTTGATATGATTCTTTAGGGTCTCAATGAAAAGTCTATAATATACTTTGGTTAAAAATTCTCAA
>JAHKKF010498650.1:0-15320 GCA_019740295.1 Labeo calbasu | reverse complement strand
GAGAAAATTTACAAAGACCTAACTTCTGGAAAAGTCACAGTTGATCATGTAAGTCAAATGGATTCTGTGCGAAAGTACCTGAAAGGAACGAATAGCATCGCTGGTGTATTTGTGCAGTCTACCAAACAGACCATGAGCATCTCTGAAGCCAAAAATAAAGGACTTCTGACACCTGGAACATCTCTGATTCTGCTTGAAGCCCAGGCTGCCACTGGATTTATGATTGACCCAGTGAAGAATAAAATGCTGTCAGTAGAGCAGGCGGTGGCCGAACGACTTGTTGGGGCAGAATGGAAAAACAAACTGCTCTCTGCAGAACGGGCAGTCACTGGTTACACGGACCCCAGCACAGGGAACATTATCTCCTTGTTCCAGGCCTTGAAAAAAGATCTGATAGTCAAGGACCATGGTGTTCGCCTATTAGAAGCTCAGATCGCCACTGGAGGCATCATCGATCCTGTGCACAGCCATCGTGTTCCCGTGGAGGTGGCTTACCAAAGAGGGTACTTTGATGAGGAGATGAACAAGATCCTCTCTGACCCAGATGATGACACCAAGGGTTTCTTTGATCCCAACACACAGGAGAACCTCACATACTCGCAGCTTGTGGAGCGGTGTATTAAAGACCCAAAGACTGGTTTGAGTGTACTTGCTTTAAAAAAGTAGATCTAAGATTGAATGCAAAATGCCATGCAATTTATTCTCACTTCATTAACTGAATCCACACTGTTCTGTTCCTACTTATGCCTAATACAAATCTGTGAATGTATATCAGCCAACAAACTTTTTCCATTTAGCACTGCATTATATAACATAGTTTAGTTTTGCATTTTTGAACTGAAAAGTAGAAGCATCAGTAAAAGCTCAAATATGTAAATGCTATTTTTTTCGCTAATGCTAATTTAGTGAACTGTTAAATTTTGTATTTCGTCTTTTTAATTCATGCTTTTTTGCTTTGCATTCAAAACAATTAAAATAAAGACACGGTTGCAACATATCACTTTATTTGATCATTTTCAAGACAGTAATCTCTTTCATTCTAAAGACTGTGTTTTGTTGAACATGGCTTGTTTAAACTGTTAGAAAGTCACAATATTCAATATTATTGAATACCAGCACATGAACATGAGAAAAGTGGTTGCAGATTAGTGTAGTAAAGATTAAAAAAAATATTTAAAAAAATTGTATTTGCAATTCTGACATGAAGTGAAAAATTAGCCTGATCTTTATATACAAATCCAAAGAGAGAAATTAAATTCTGTACACTTTGAAAATAACTGAATAAATATCAGAGTTCCTGCAATACATACATGTTTAGTCTAACTTATCCAGTAGCAGCTGAATGTCTTCTTGACCATGATATACTCGTTTGAGTCCTCTGGGCAGATACCGGCAAGAAGACAGATTCAAGTACTTTAGTGCTGGTGACCGGCTTATTAGTAACCTGTGAAACATAAAAAATGGTCAAACACCTGAAAATACCTGTACTTTCTATTACTGTATATTTACAAACACATGTCCAAATTTGAGTGGGTCATGAATCTTTTGTCAAAAACTGTATGTATGTGCACAGCTACAAAGTTAACCATTACCTGAGTGCAGATGAAGTGATTTTAGTACCACTGAGGTTCAGGGAGCGAAACAAATCGACTCCAGCACCATGTGCAAGATGTCCCATGGCAATCTCCATGTCCTCTTCTGAAAATGGCTGGTTGGCCAAATCAAGCTCCCTGAGGGTGCCGCTCCATTTGTGGGCAAGCATATGTATGCCTTTCTTGGATGCTACCATGGTATTGCTGTTGAAGTACAGGCCCCAATATAGACACTCCAGTCCTACACAAAACAAAGCAGCATATTATTTATAGTTATGATGACATTCTTCCCTACTTTAAATTATCAGAATAAAATGAGAGAAAGTCCATCAAAGCATTTGATGTTCATATGCAAGTAGTTTACATTGCATTTTCAGTACTTTGTGAGGCACATCCATCAATGTTCACTTTCTTCTCATTTTAAAACCAAAACTTACTCTCACAAGGCAGAGCATAGAGACCAGTGGCTGTGATGCGGGAGCCACCACGTAGGTCCAGCACACGCAGGTGGGGGGAGCCGTGGAGCACATTGTTCAGGTCACTGTCGGTCATGAAAGAGTGAGAGGAAGTGGCAATGCACAGCTCCTCTAGCATGGGAAAACCAGACGTTGAACTGGGTGTGTTCCGGATCATTTTAGGAACTGGAGTGACATTCATTAACCTAAAAGTCTAAATTTAAAAATAATTGAAAAGAAAAGAACAAAATAATGACTGAAATACTTTATATTTGTAGTAGACTTTCTATCAATTCTCATTCTTGAATATGTTGCCATTAATAACACTTACAGGAGTGTGTGCAAAAATTAAAATTTCAAACAGTAACTGTTCAATAAAAAAATGACAGCTATGCAATCGCTGTGCAAGGAGTCCATGATGATCACAGCATATTTTAGGTTAATACCTGAAGTTTAGGGCATCCAATCTGCAAAGCCTGAATACAGATGGGAAGCTGGCAGTATCCTCCATCTAATTTAGTATTGATCTCCAGCAGCCTGAGCTCAGGACAGCAACCTTTCTTTAATTTCAGAGACATTTGCATCATCAGAATCAAACAGACATACAGTTCACAAGTTCACATACACTGTAAAAAATAAAAAAACACAATTTGTTAAGTCAGCTTAAAATAATTTGTTACCCTGCTGCCTTAAAATTTTAAGTTCGGTCAACTAAAATAAGTTTATTCAACTTGAAATGCTAAGTTGTACTAAGTAACAACTTAGATATTTGTGTTTGCTAAACTTAACAGATGGGTAAGTAACCCAGCTGCCTTAAAATTTTAAGTTGATTCAACTCAAATATCTAAGTTGTCACTTAGTATAATTTAACATTTCAAGTTGAATAAACTTTTTTTTAATGTTGACTGAACTTAAAATTTTAAGGCAGCCAGGTTACAAATTATTTCAAGTTGACTCAACAAATTGTTTTTTACAGTGTACACTTATAGAACAAAGACATTTTAGAATATATTTTAAAGTTTATATAATCTTTAAATGGCAGAGGAAGTAAATATATTTGGTTTGCAGAGAACTGAGGTAAGGAGTGGTTTATATAGGTTTCCACTGCCACTGCTTTGTTGGATTAAATGTGCAAGTTACTTTGAACTTTGTTTTAAAAAAACAAAACAAAACAAAGAAAACCTTCGTTAAGAATCAACACATAAAACAAAAGATTAATATCAACTTACAGACAAAGCACTGAGTAGTTTGTCACTCTTGGTGCTGTGTGTGAAGTAGATGTTCTTTATTTGGTTGCCGTATGCCTCAAGGAAGGACACCAGACCATCAACATTAAACTGTATTAAAAAAAAGAAAGAAAGAAGGAAACAGGTATAAGAGGTAGCCTGTTGTGAACCTGTGAAACATGCTGTGTCAAATAATGTGTGTGGCATACTATTAAAGTGGACAAAAATACTTAACATTCTTAAAGGAAAAGTTTACATTAGAAAGAAATTATTTACTTCTTTCTCATGTCATCCCAAAACCCCTTGAAAAATTCTGTCATTAATTACTCACCCTCATGTAGTTCCAAACCCGTAAGAACTTCGTTCATCTTCGGAACACAAATTAAGATATTTTTCATGAAAATGGAGAGTTTTCTGGCCCTGCATACAGTAACACAACTAACACGTTCAAGGCCCAGAAAGGTAGTAAGGACATTGTTAAAACAGTCCTTGTGACATCAGCGGTTCAACCGTAATGTTATGAAGCTATGAGAATACTTTTTGTGCGTAATGAAAACAAAAATAACAAACTTTATTTAACAATTTCTATGTTTAACAATGTGCTTACTACCTTTCTGGGCCATGAATGTGTCAGTTGCGTTGCTGTCTATGCAGGGTCAGAAAGCTCTCGGATTTCATCAAAAATATCTTAATTTGTGTTCCAAAAATGAACAAAGGTCTTACACGTTTGGAATGACATAAGGGTGAATAAAATGAATAATAAATGTTCATTTTTAGGTAACTGTCCCTTTAAATCTAAGTAAACAGTTTGCATGCAAACCTCTGAGTGTTGCAAATTTATATTCTCTAATGATCGACAGTGAGTGCCAAGGTTTTGAAAGGCTGTTTCTGTCATTCCCGTGCAGTAAGACAGCTTGACAGAATGAAGATTGGTGCATGATTGTGAAACTCTCTAGAAAAACAAAGCAAAGAAACAGTTTATCAGAAACAGATTCAGATACCAGTCACACAACTTCACAGCAGATGGATTATTATTACCTGGATTACATAATCAACATGTTTTTTCCAGTGGCAAAGGGAGAACTCTCTCAACTGAGACAATCTGCAGGAAATGGACACAACAAAAGTTAGCTATTTTGCATAGATACTGCTTTGCTATGCATTATCTCACACTGAAAAGATTTAGATGTCTTCATAAGTTCTTCCAGTTAAAAAATACTGTTGTTTGGTTCAACCACTGACCTGTTTTCAGCTAGCCAGTCTATAGTGTTCCTAATCTTCTGTTCTGTCCCAGGTAATTGACTCTTACCGGGTTCAATCCAGCAGTAGCCAATTGACACACTGCGCCACAGGATAGGAGAGGATGCAGCTCCATTCCATAAACGGCAAACTCTGCCAACCCTTTAAAGAGAGAAAACAAATGAACATAAAGCAAATATAGTATTTTTAGCAAGGTTGGACAGAAACTCAATATTACAAATACAGAGTATGTATCTCACCTGCACAGAAAAGGTACGGCTCCATCCTGGAGAACTGCAAACTGAAATATTTTCACCAGGACCTCTATTGGCAAACTCTGACCCCAGCGGTCAAAGCCATCTTCATTAACACACTGCAAATCAACATTTTTATCAACAGTTTCCTCTGTGACTTTAGGGATTTTCGCTTTTACCGGTGCTCTTTTAGTTTTGTTAGCAGAGGCTTTACCCTTGCCTTTTGCGTTAACCTTCTTTTTCTTAGATCCCTTCCGCTTGGGCTTCCATACGCTGTCACCACTATTTATATTTGATATAATCAAAAGCATGTCCTCTCCTTCCTGGACAGTGTAATTTGGTCTTATAGTTCGTTTCACAGTTTTTTTCTTTTTCTTTTTGCTTTTGACATCTGTAAGGGAATCTGTTTTTCTTTTCAAAAGTCTTTTTCCTTTTGCAGGTGCATTTTTGGATGTCCCAGCTGTGCTGGATGGACTGGTAGACATTTCTGCAGTAGGAGCCTGGAGTGACTCTGGCTCTGTATTTGAGTTGGATACTTCCATTATTGTGCTTTCCATTTCTTCTACTACTGGTCCCTAAAAATCTCCTTGCTGAATTCAAAAAACGTCATGAATGAGATTGTAAACAAAATATATAAAATTGGCAAAAGCACGACTTACAGATAGCTGACTGAAACTTTAAAATCGCTTCTCTTTATGCATTGCTGCAGACAAATTCAGCACGAGCAGCAGCAGTTTCTCAGGTCTTTGCTGAAAATCTGAACAATGGTGCAAATTAATTTTGCGTTTGTAGCACCATTACCGAAGCATAATCGCAAGACGGTACGTTTTACTCCTTTGTTGTTGATATCCGAGCCCCATGATGCGCTTTCTTTGGTCAACGTATGTCGTCACATCCGCTTCCGTGAGACTCTGCCCAGCCTGCCCATTCTCGTTTGAGAAGTAACTTTTTGCATAAGATTTATAGTTACATTTATTCATTTAGAAGACGCTTTTATCTAAAGCGACTTAAAAATGAGGAAAACAAGCTATAAAATTAAGAAGGCAATAACACAAGAGCACACGGTACAGTTCTTCATAAAATAAATGATTATAACAAATATATTTCTGCATGCTAATGTGGATATAACACAAATGTTATTTTTAAAATGAAAAATATACGTTGTTTGTTTTGTTGGTCAAACTTCTTATACAACGGCTAACATGTCCGATTCGTAACAAAATCTTCTGAATCTAATTTTGTTAATAATTCGGTTGAACTGGTTCACAAATGTGGTCTGAATCTTTCGTCCACAACTCAGACTGAATTGGGTTCACGAGTCAACATCATTAATCCAAGATTTTTGTATTTTTTCCTGGGCTACCTGAATTTCACTAAACAATGAAAATGCATAGAAATTAAAACCTAACGAACAGGTGCATGACTGTATCGGAACAGTTTGGACAGATCATTTAGTTATTCATTATAAGAATACAAAAATATTTTATACACACAATCAGGGTATCTTCCGTTATTAATTCATTGCCACAAGAACAAGATGTATTACATGATCAAATTAACATTATGCCAGAGAAAAAGAAGAAAAGAGAAAGAGGAAGGAAAAAAATTACATACATTTCAATGCTTTCAGAGCATTACAATCCGTGTTTTCAGTGCTTTTTTGTTTGTTCCAAGAGATTTACATATAAAATCATTTATACAATGGGAAAAATTTGGACTACATTGAGCCCACTTTTTCTTAGGTATATGGTATTTTCCTAATAAAATAAACAAATGTATATATGTTCTTTACAATTCAAATTTTTCGTTTTTTGTATAAAAAAAGCACATACTAATTTCTATCATACACTCCATTTTTCTGTTATTATAGAATTCCAAATCCTTCCAAAATAATCTTAAGTAAATACAATTTAAAAAAAAAAAATGTAAAATAGTTTATTTTTATTGACCACAAAATTCACAGGTACATAAAATATTAAGCTATACACTGCATTAGAGCCAGGAATAAGGTCGATGTGATGACGCAATAACGTAGTGACGCAAAAGAATCACTGAACCGTTTTTGATCCGGCTCTTTGTAACCGATTCGCTGAAGCGAGGTGGACTAGCATAGCCGTTTATCTAAAGAGAATCCAAAGCGTATATCCAATCAAATACTCCTCAGATGCACACGTGACTCAACAGGGAAGTCTATGATGTAGAGTGGACGCTCCTCTGTTTTATGAAAATTATTGCTGAATCGGAATCCCCGACTCTCTCCACACACTGCAAAGGGTCCAAAGAGAAAAACACGCTGCACAGCACACCTACATCTGCAGCTGAACAATAAGTCGGTGAGTACATTTTGATATTTCATACTTAAACATTACCGTAATGAAAATACATGAAAACATGCACGCTTTTTAATGAATGCTAATTTAAATTTTAAATATGGTTGCTACATAGCGTTGTTTAAACGTCTTGTCAATGGTAATCTCCCACAGCAATAGCAATTCAACACAGACAGCATGTTTTCAAACTTCACGATATGGTGCACTGACGGATTCTCGCGGGCTAGAGAGGACAAAACACGAAGAATGAAAACATGTATTCTAGTTTTCAGCCCTAAAACTTTTTTATTTTTTTAAACAGTAAAACCAAAAGAGATATTTAGTCAATAATAGCAATACAACATCTTTGCTACAAAATCAGACGCGTGCGCAAATGGGGCGTGAACATTTTGTTCCCTGATTACTCAAGGATAATACATAACTCGCCGAGTTGACAGAATATGTGACCTTGATTTGTGTTAGTTATGCTAGCAGCGATGCAACTGACCTTTTGCACCATTCTTATTTTTATCCCATGAATGCATTCAGTTTATTGTGCTCTTGTGTGACATGAGCAACAAGTAATCATAACACATAATTCATAAACCTTACAATATATATTACAAAGGAAACCACAAATACTATAGTTACTATAAATGTAATTACGAATGTAAAAGCAAGGCAATTAATTAATATGGGATGTCTTTTATGAAGGTATGGAAGGTGTCATTGTAATTTCTTTTCTGATGACAGCATTGGTTAATACCAGGCTACCATAGTTGTATTGTATTGTTTATATTTGTCAGAACTGATTGTAATATTTTGCCATAAATATACCAAGGTATATTTTTAAGGAAACTAACTTAATAATGTATTGTATACCAAAATATGTGTCTTGTAAATCTAAAGACTGCAAAAGCAGAAGATGAGTGTTTTATTTTGCAGTGTCAGGCAGGTAAGATATATAAAAAAAAAAAAATCACTGGATAATCACTGTTACACGGTTAAGATCAGCTGTGGACTACCATTCTCTGGTCGTTATTACTAAAACATTTATCTGGCCTTTATTTGGAAGCGTGCTCCACCAGATGGTTTAAAAAACAAGCCAACCACTTCAACTATGGAGGACCTGCAAGACTTTGGTTCCTCTAGTGCAAGTGCTAAGACCATTGCAGCTGAGCTCAGTGAGTACTACTTTTTGTTTTGTTTTCATTGACTCACAATTTAAACTAACAACTTTTGAATAGTATCTGCTCACTTACATTTGAAAACTATGTCTTGCAGAGGATGATTTTTACTCCAAGCTTGTTGATGACTACCTTGGTGCTCATTACGGAGAACTGTTGGAGCTGGATGAAAAGCCCTGGAAAATCCGCATGTTGGTTCAGATTGGGCTAATGAGAGAGGAGCAAGATGTTTCATGGGTTGATTTAATACAGTGGCTCCAAAAGATTGTGCCAATGTTTCAGTCTGCTGATTTCCGAAGCTTGATTGAGAGAAACACCACGACAGCTTTGAGCTTAACCGGAGATGCCAGGGAGAACTTTCTTGAGTCGGATGTTAACTTTGAATTTGTTGGACCTATATGTGATAGTATCGGAATCGGAAGAAGAGATTTACTTGAAATGTCAGACTTTTCTGGTCGTGCAAAATTAACTGCTCTCACAAACGGTTTAATTCTTGAATTGACTAATTTTATTTCACGAGAGAAATTAGACCCGGTCGTCCTGGTGTCCTGGATTCGTAACTTTGAGCCTTTATTTTGTAGTGATGGCAAGATCCAAAGAGCCTACAGGTTCTTACGGTCAAGTCTCAAGAATTTCAGAATACAGTACCGCAACAATCAAAGGAGCCGAAAGAGGAGCCGTGGATTGCTGGATGAGTTTCTTCAGAGTCCGTTTGATCTTGCTCCTGAAGCTGATGCTGATGATATTGAATACAGGAGGGTGGCAATGGTCAAAGCACATCTGAAGAAGAAACGCCGCATTTCCAGGCATAAGCCTACCTCTGCGTTTAAGGAGGAAGACGAGCCCTTCGGTATTTCGCATACAGATGTGCCTGTGAAAACTCATCGGGAACCCAAGCAAATGCCCCATGCGGTCAGTGTTAAAAGGGAACAGGTATCACAAAGCCATCAAACACAGAAACAGCCACTGGAAGATGTGGAACGAGACGCAAAAACTGACACGGGCGACAATGTAACTCTTCTTGATATCTCTGTGCTGTCCTGGCAAAAAATTGCAGACATTTATGGAGGAAAGAATGACGCTGCCAAGGGGGTTTCAATGGATCTGCTTCAAAATCACTTCTCGGCCATGTTAAAAGAAGACGCTAACCTAAGAACCCTGGATGACAAAGTCAAAGGAAGCACCCATCCACTAGTGCCACCTTTGAATTTCCTGCGTTACATCTGCCAGTTCCTTTTCGAACTTATTGATGTAATTGAACAGCAAATGATGACTTTTGAAAAAGATATCATGAACACCACAGGAGAGAAACTCGGACGTGACAAACACCCCAGGTTTCAGAGCTTTCTGAACTTCGATGAGAGCGCTGTGACCCGTTACATTCACATGGCTTCCGAAATGCTATGTCCAAGCGAGGAGACCAACCCAAATTACCGCAGGCACTGGCTTGCTTTTTGCCTCGAAAGAAAAAACCCTTCCCGACTGCCTGTTTATAGGTCAAATCGTATCATTAACCACTTTGAAGCAGCTGCTGGACTCATTCACCATCATGAAGATGTTGCTCTGTTTGTTACTGACCTGCAGCTTCTGAACGACAACTCGAATATCCTGTTGGAGAGCGTCAATGCCGACGCAAACGACGAGGCTTTGCAGGCGCTGGTCTGTGTGGTTGCTGTTGTCTACCTTAAAGTCTTGGGACCCTTTTGGCAGCTTCTAAAGAGTGATGGAGAATATCCTCTTTTTAGTAGGTACATCCTTTGCTTGTACGAAAAGCTCTTGGAATGGTCGCAAGATGCAAGTTGCCTTTTGCAGCCAGAAGCCTTTGTGAATGTCTTCTTACAAGTTCCAATGCAAGAGGGGACTTTCAAAGGAGTGTTCAGATTTTGCCGTGATAATGCGGAGAACCAGTTTGGTACTCTGATAAAAGCTTGTTTACAGAGGATGATGAAAGCCCTCGCAGCTGTACTAGAGGACAATCTTAAAGATTTCCTACCTGGTGGCGAACACTGCAAAGATCTGCCTTCGGATATAGCCATTCAAATGGCAAACTGCACCTTTTCACAGCTGATGGATGAGTACCCCTTCGGTCATGCGTACCCTTATGAAAAGAACAGGCCTGATAAAACTCTTGGTCGGACAGGGGGTTCCATTGCCGAAAATGCAGATAAAGAACCTGCATCCCAAGAAGTAACAGATGAGCCTACATCAGCAGCCGTAATATTATCCCCTTCCAAAACCAGTCAAAAACGCTACTCCATTCTTGATGGAGCAAATCTCAATGCCGCCAAAAAAATGAAGGTGTCTAGACTAAAGCAAAAAGCTCAGGATCACATTTACAGGAAAATGATTATCGGAGCTGTTTCAAAATTTGGTGGCCCATGTAAAAGCAAGCAAGACGTTGAACGATTGCTCGCAAAACTTGAAGGTTCAAGCCATGCGCATATACGCGAGGTCATTCGCTGCGAGCTGAACTACCAAAAGAGCATCTTGGGCTCCAGAGACAAAAAGCTAAACCACATTGGGTTCTCTTTGAATGACATGGTTACCACACTGAAGGACGTCTTGCCAAATGAGAGAATTATAGTCACATCACCATCTGGAAATGTGCTTGAAGAGACCTGCACTGAAACATCATCCCCAGACCCTCAAAGCACAGCCACTGGTCAGCAAACTCCACAGAGGAGTATTGATATAAAGAATAAAAAGGTTTTTGGCCCTTGTTACAGGAACAACTTTGAGTTTCTCTGATTTTGCTTTAACTTGATGAAAATGTTGAATACATCCTACTTGCATTAGTTTATTGTTGTTGTTGTTTTTTCATATATGGTAAAGATCTTTGTTGTTTTGTTACTAACAAGCTTGTTAGACTGCTAGACTTTTATTAGTATTAAAATCGTTAATTAGTTAATTTTTTTTATATTTTTGTTTTTTACAGAAGTTGTATTACACAATAAAAAAAGTTTGCAGCAACCTACTTGTCCTGACGTTTATTAAATAACAATGTTACTACTACTATCACCAATAATAATAATTTTAATAATGATTAATATCATTATTACTATTATTATTGATAATGTACTACATTGTTTATTTTTGTATACTATATAGCATATATATTTTTTGTAATTTTACTGTATAATCTTATGTGTATATATTGATCAGAAATGTACTTTTTTCACTAAGGATGGATTCATTTGAGGGAAAAAGTACAGTAAAGCATTTATAATGTTATAAATAAGTTTCTGTTCAATTTTCTGTTAATTAAAGAATTCTCTACTTTAAGCAATTAAAAAGTTATAGACCTTAGATTCATCCAACCATCCTTATTTTTTTATTATTATAATTTACCATTCAATACCAATATTTAATTTATTTTTCCATTTTTACTCTTTTTAGCCAGTGTTACATGTCGCTTTTTCTTTACAACAGTTCAAAAGTCCTGCAGCATCTCACATTCTTCTCTGTTGCTTGCCGAGTACTGTTCATTTAGGCAGAACTATTTTAAAATATACAAACGGGAAATTAAATCAGAAAGCATTTTTTATATATATATATACATATATTTTAAACAGCAATTACACTTGGTATATATTGTATATTCTATATATCTGTTTGCTGTATATAAGTGAACACTGATAATTTAATACGAGGAAAGCAATTCTATTCTTTCAATACAGCCACAAGATATACAGTTAAAGTCAAAAGTCTACATACACCTTGCAGAATCTGCAAAAATAATTATTTTACCAAAATAAGAAGGATCATACAAAATGCATGTTATTTTTTATTTAGTACTGACCTGAATAAGATATTTCACATAAAAGATGATTACATATGTAGTCCAGAAGAGAAAATAACATTTGAATTTATAAAAATTACCCAGTTCAAAAGTTTACATACACTTGATTCTTAATACTGTGTTGTTACCTGAATGATCCAAAGCTTTTTTTTTTTTTTTTTTTTTTTTCAGTTTTGTTTGTCCTGAACAGTTAAACTGCCTGCTGTTCTTCAGAAACATCCTTCAGGTCCCACAAATTCTTTGGTTTTTCAGCATTTTTAGTGTATTTGAACCATTTCCAACAACGAGTGCGTTAACATGCACATTAAGCCGATTATGCTTAATGCACATGGTCATATAAACGCGGTAACCCATTTTTGTTTTTTTTTTTCGGAGTAAGGTCATAAACAATGTAAAAAGATGAATCTCAGAATCATACAGTCATTGTTGGAAATGGTTCAAATACACAAAAATGCTAAAAAACCAAATAAATTGTGGGACCTGAAGGATTTTTCTAAAGAACAGCGGGCAGTTTAACTGTTCAGGACAAAGAAGGGACTCATAAACAGCTATCACTAAACAAACAAAAACAAACAAACAAAAAACAGCTGTAGATCTTTCAAGTAACAACACAGTATTAAGAATCAAGTGTATGTGAACTTTTGACAAGGGTCATTTTTATAAACTATTATTATTATTATTATTATTATTTTCTCTTGTAGTCTATATGTAAACTTCTTTTATGAGAAATATCTTATTCAAGTCAGTACTAAATAAAAAATAACATGCATTTTGTATGATCCCTCTTCTTTTGGTTAAATAATTAACACATTGCAGATTCTGCAAGGTGTACGTAAACTTTTGACTTTAACTGTACAGTAGGTGTATTTTGCCCAATTAAAAACATGGATGCTCTAACTCACCTGTGCCCTTTTCTTAGACATATAAATGGCAGATACATGGTGGAATCATGCCATCGTTTCACATATTCTGGTGGCCCTGTTTGGAATGGGCTCATGGATCTCTGTGAACTCATTATGGGTTGAGTTGCCCATTGTTGTAGGTGTTCTACCTGAAGGTAAATAGCGTTTTAAGAACATCATAACTTGTTTTAATACAACATTAACATATGCCACAGCTGTACCCAATAGATAAAACGTGTCCTTTCTTTACAGGGTGGAACTTGCCAGCCTATCTTTCAGTGCTGATTGCGTTTGGGAATTTGGGTCCAGTGGCTGTGACTTTAACCCACCACTTTGCTCCAGGATGGCTGAATGAACGCAAGGTTATCCACATCATACAAGTGCTAGCGGTGGTTGCAGCTGCATTTCTTGCTCTCTTTTGGTCCCAGGTGGTCACAGTCGCTGGAGAGCCAAGATCTATCCCGTTCCTGCTGCTTACGTTTATCCTGTCATTTGTGTGCTGCACTTCCAACGTCACCTTCTTACCCTTTATGTTCCGTTACCCTGCGCAATACATCCGAACGTTTTTTGTGGGACAAGGTCTTTGTGCACTCTTTCCCTGTGTGGTTGCTTTGGGGCAGGGTGTAGGGAAACTAGAGTGCATTGAGACGGTCAACGGCACAAAGCCCCACTATCTCAAAGAAAACTTCCCAGCCCAAAACTTCTTCTGGTTTTTGTGTGTGATGCTGGCGATTTCGGCCCTCTCTTTCCTGGCTCTGACATACAGAGTGATCACCCAGACAGCGGCAGAGGAAATTCCAAAGACTGAACAGGAAACGGTGAAAACGGAGGAAGAGACACACCCTTTACAAAATGGAGGTTCTCCGGTTTCTGAGGAACAAGTTGAAGTTGAAAAACAAGCACCTGTTGTGGCTTTCTGGACGTCACGCAATATATACCTCCTCCTGTTGCTGGGAATATCCAATGCTTTGACCAACGGTGTGCTGCCGTCCGTGCAGAGTTTCTCCTGTCTGCCTTATGGCACCATGACCTTTCACCTCTCTGTCGTCTTGGGCAACATTGCAAACCCTCTGGCCTGCTTTGTGGCCATGTTTGTCCTACTTAGGTAAGTGAGTTAAAGTTCTTGATGCTTAATGGTCCAGTTAAAGGATTAGTTCAATCCAGAATTAAAATTTTCTGAGATTTACTCACCCCTGTGTCATCCAAGATGTTCATGTCTTTCTTTCTTCAGTCGAAAAGAAATTAAGGTTTTTGAGGAAAACATTTCAGGATTTTTCTCCATATAGTGGACTTCAATGAGAATCAGCGGGTCTAAACTGCAGTTTCATTGCAGCTTCAAAGGGCTCTACACGATCCCAGCCGGGGAACTAGGGTCTTATCTAGCAAAGCTGATAATATTGGTTTTTAAAAAAAAAAAAACTTTTAACCGCAAATGCTCATCTTGCACTAGCCCTACATCCATGAAAAACCATGTGTGATGTAGGCGGAAGTACAGACCCAAAGAATATGCAAAAAAAAGTCAAACGCCCTTTTACAAAAATAAGGTAAAACAACAATGTTGGACGATTATGAAGTTGGGGGAATAATGAGATGGAATTTTTCACCCTACCCTTTCTTGTTGATCCGGAGCACACAGACGAAGAACTAACCACACTTTGAAGAAGAACTAATCACACAATGTGATTACTTAATGCATGAAGTTGTAGACACGGATTGCAGAGCTAGTGCAAGATGAGCATTTGTGGTTAAAAAGTATAGAAATTTTTATTTATTTATTTTTTTTGCAAAAATGGCCATTTGCTTTACTGTATAAGACCATTATTCCTCGGCTGGTGCTGTGTAGAGCCCATTGAAACACTTGCAATCTAAACCTTCAACCCGTTGGCTCCCACTGAAGTTTACTATACAGTTCAAAAGCTCAAAAGTTTACATACACCTTGCAGAATCTACTAAATGTAAATTATTTTACCAAAATAAGATTGATAATACAAAATACATATTATTATTTTTATGTAGTATTGACCTGAATAAGATTTTTCACATAAAAGATGTTTACATATAGTTACATATAAAAGTTGAATTTATAATAATGTCCCCGTTTATGATTCACAGCTTTTTTTTCTTCTGAAGCATCAGTGTGTTTGAACCTTTTGTAATAGTTGCATATGAGTCCCTCAGTTGTCTTCAGTGTGAAAAGATGGATCTCAAAATCATATAGTCATTGTTGGAAAGGGTTCAAATACACAAAAATGCTGAAAAAACAAAGAATTTGTGGGACCTGAAGGATTTTTCTGAAGAACAGTGGGTAGTTTAACTGTTCAGGACAAACAAGGGATTCATGAACAACTATCACTAAA